>LBNU01004622.1:12490-32892 GCA_014162995.1 Artemisia annua | reverse complement strand
TATATATAAAAACTGAATTTTCGAAGTAATTACTTGATGCTAATTGTGCAGAAGAAATTAATTGGTGTTTAATTTTCAGCAATGTTTCCTTCCTGCTCAAACGCCATGCAATACTTTCCAAAAATTCAGACCTTCCCTTTAGTAAAATTCGTCCACCATAAATACTTTCCATTCGTCCACCATTGACCACCATCAATACTTTCCATTCGTCCATCATTGACCAGGCATTGAGAAAGGGCATTCGATTTCATTGGCAAGGGCAAAATGGGGATTGACCGAAAGTTCAGTTTTTCACAATTTCACAATTCCACTTTGACCATTTTTCCTTTATAAGTAACTAGACGAGTACCCGTGCATAGCAACGGGATTCATAGCGGCTGATAGTTGTAGTGATCTCCTTAATTTGTAAACCAAAATAATATCAAGTTTTATTGGTTTAAGCAACTACATAACAGAGCATCTTGAAAGCATAACATACTCATTACCTAAATCCATAAAAAGACAGATACAAACAGAAGCATCCAAAACTTCCTACAAAGACATTATGCTAAACTCAATACTCATTGACCTTCGATATAGTATCTCAAAGCAGCCATGTGTGCTCATTCTTCATCATCCTCATCAGCATCAGCACCTGCAGCCTTCTTTGCAGCAGCTTTCTAATTCTTTCGCTTCACTCTTCCACGTCGGCCACCTCCAAACGGGCAAGTGAGTAAGTAATCAATGTGCTTTTGTGAGTCTACTCTCACCATGAATGATGGCACATTCACCACCTGCCTTCCCACCCTATAAACCAACAAATGTATCATGGTAAAAACTCTGAACTTGGGAAAAGTCCTCAATACAAGGTAATTTAAAAAGATCATGTAACAAGTATGCACAATGATTTACAGTTTTAAGTCGGTTTCCAAGTGCATATATAAAACAACTAATGAAAAGAAGCAAAGTATTTTAATAACTGAATAGTCTAAACAAATGAAATAAAAGATCATAAGTCTGTCTTCTTGCAATTCATACAAACCTAGAAATAATGAAAAAAATAGGTTGCAAATGCAACTGTTCTGGCCATCAATAGTTAATTATTTGTACATTCTTGGACTCACCATCAAATAGTTTTGAGTCACGACACCATTTAACTCGCTTGAGTCCATGGCAATTTTCCAGACCTTTGGCTTTTAAAGAACAAAATGGACACGCCAAATGGCTATCAAAACAACCCCTCAAATTTTAGCCCCTAATAGCATCTAAAAGACGCCAAACAGCCCCTGAAATTGCAGCCCCTAATTGCATGTTAAAGACGTCATATGGTTGCTGAAATTGCAGCCCCTAATAGCATCTTAAAGATGCCAAACAGCCCCTGAAATTGCAGCCCCTAATTGCATGTTAAAGACGTCATATGGTTGCTGAAATTGCAGCCCCTAATAGCATGTTAAAGACGCTAAATGGTGATCAAAACAACCGCTGAAATTGCAGTCCCTAATAGCATCTTAAAGACGCCAAACAGCCCCAGAACATTAGATAAATATTGCAAAAAAGAAATTCAAAACCCACGTGTCCTTTTATAGTTATAAAGTCGTTTTCAAGAAAACTTGAGAACCCAAAAACAACAATATACTTACAGACGCCCAAGACTGCAAAAAAATTAGAGAAAGAATTCTCTTGAAGAAAAAGATATTATCTTGTATTATTGTGACAACTTATGGCAGCTCCATCAATACATCTATTTGTCAGACCAAACAGGTATTTCCTAGCACAAAAGCGCTTATACTGTATAAAAGCCAAATAGACAGCTTCTTTTTTCTTGGGTAAGACTGTTAGGCAAAAGGTGTCGAAACATAGGTCTGCTAGCCAAATAACCATTCATATAGCAAAATGACCAAAACTTATTTCACTCAGTAATAGCGGTGCATGCAAATATTCTTGATCTTGTACCATACTCACATCACAAAAATTAAATATGCTCAATGATTACACGTGCTGACGTGATATATCTAGTTGCTGGCAGATGGATACATGAGTAAAGATAACAATTTAGCATAGACAAAATGAATAAAAGTTATGTACCTGGTAAACAGGTTAGCAACATCCTCACACTCACGTGTATTGTAGAACCAAATACCATTAACTTCTTGAGAAGCATTTCGGTATAGTAGATACGGCACTTGAAGTTCAAACTCAAAATCTCCCGGGAGATTCTCCACAAGGTTTTCTTCAAATTATATATAAAAAAAAGTAAGATAACATAAACCTATGAAAAACACAAAGATATTACAGAAATTCAAAGAAGCATGCCTGTATTTCTTCGATTCATTACTATAAACTGGAACCTCGGTTGAGTGTTCTTGCAATTACAGAAGAAGGTAACATATTATATCGACAAGTGTTTATGCCACTCACTCACAAATTAGATCCCTTGATAATTGTAGTTGACGTAAAAAATAAACTAACAAGATAACAATATTTGTATTAACTGTCACCTCTTAATGACAAATAGAGACCTTTCAACGTCCTTGCGACTCTGAGAAACAAGAAGAAGATATAACAAATAAGAGAGGAGCTCAAAACCATTTTAAGATATAAAATTAAAACCTTTGATGTGGTTCGCAAAATGCCGTTTATGAACTTAGCACAAGTTCAAAAACATGCAGGATAACTCAAACTAAAACTTCAATTCTTCAGTGTATGTGGTCAATTTCAGTAGAAAACAAGCCTATGATTTATAATTGCTTTTTTTTTTCAACTCACCTACCATTTCCTAAAGCATTATGTAGACTTAACTGACGTTTTCATCATTTCAATATCCATTTTCTCTATGTGCATGTGTGTGTATACATATAGAACAAATAGTATTCCAGATTCTCAATCCTTTTGATAACAGTTATCAAAGAGAAACCAGAAACAAGATAGAAGCTACAACTTAGTTGTGAGATCTAAAGAAAAGTGTAACAATTTTATCTCCTACATTTTGAGACTCTCCAACATATCCGCTACATTTTCCCTCCACAAATTCCAATAAAACATCAGAGTTCTAACAGAAACCCGGTTTTGAAGCATCTCTTTTTCACCGTGCTTATTTATATCAATTGGTAACTCGTTTTCCCACTCGTACATTGAGAAACTTAAATGAAAATATGAATCTAAAATTCTACTAAACGATAAAGTTTCTCCCCTTAGACTCTTCTTTTTGTGGCAAACATCTAAATCTTTCTTCAGCTCATTCATACTACTTCGTTTAACATATTTAACAGATGTAGTTCCGTCACCAACTTCTACTATTCACCAACTAAACATGTAGCCACATTAACTTGAAGCAAATAATGTAATGCCAAATTCACAAATGTTTTCATCAACCAAACATGATGGTTCATACAATGAAAACACACTAAAAAAGCTGTCAAGCCAGAATATATTATGACGCATTTCGTGAAAAAAAAACTATATATTGTACCTGTTGTTTGAGTTCGTAGGCATTGACCAGTGACCACCCATAAACCATCCTTCCTCTTCATAACCTATTAAAAATTTAATCCAATCACAATTAGAATTATTATACATAAATTGAATCTCCAGAACACGCAAATTATAAAAACCAAATTAAGCAATTTATTTCCCCAATTTTTTTCTAGGATTTTGCTACAACAATACTGAATTGAAATTAATCAAAGCAAAGTCTATTATAAATGAATTGAAGGAAAACTAAATTGATTATTAAATCAAAACCCTAAAAAAAACACAACACATTTAAATAGCTGGGATATGTGATTTAAATCGAAACTCTAAAAAAATTGAATAATTGTCATACTTACCCATTATGTTGTGTGGACAACATAGATAGCATCGTTGTGTGGTGTTTACGAATCGGATGCTGATAGATCAAATATGTTATGGCTGGTGTTTTTGAATCTGTACTTGTTATTGTGTGGTAATAGAGATAGAACGAAACAATTTAAAATCGATGTTTTGAATGTTTTGAAGAGTTATACCATGGTTATAGTTGACAAAAATAGCACCATTGTTATTAACTGCTAAATTGAAACTACCGATTGGATTGATACAGAGATGAATCGTTTCCTTACTTAAGACTTCTGACCTTCGATTTCCTTGCTTAAGAGTTTTACAAGGGCATTATGGGCATTGACCAAAAATTCAGTTTTCACTTTTCACCTTTGACTGTTTTTCCATTATAGATAGTATAGATAAAGATTAAGGGCATTGACCAATTCAGTTTTACAAGGGCATTATGGGCATTGACCAAAAATTAAGGATTTCACTTTTCCATTTGACCCCTTTCTCTTTACTAGACGATTACTCGTGCATAGCAATGAGATTTTATAGCGGCAGATAGTGATAAAAAAAAGTTTATGGGTTATAAACGAAAAATAATAAAAGTTTAGAATTCGAGGATTAAACACGATTTAAACTGAATGAAAATAATATGAATTATTTGTTATAAGTGAATCGTTATTTTTCTATTGACTTTAACCGGTGATTGGACCTATTTACATGAAATATTTACATGAAAATTTTAATATGAAGTTTAAAGATCTTTTTTAATAGATAATATATATGTGTGTATGGTAATGTTTAGAATTGTGGCTCAGAGAATGAAATATATTCATTTTGCTTATTATTAAGCATTCGTTAACTAAAAGTCTCATTTATTGGTGACCATGTGTGTATATAATTGTACCATCATAATGTGAGACAATAGTTAATGTTAGCTGCAATCAATTGTAAAACTAAGGTTAGCTGCTTAATCCCCACAACAAAGCACAGTAATGACCATCCTTGTTATTTCTACAGATAGCTGAGATGGCACAAGTGGCTTTAAATGTTACCGGCCCTTCTTGTGTGTTTCTTGCTACTGAAGTCAAAATGCAAAATACCATTGTAAGTCACTTCTCCTTATTTAGCATAATTAGTCTTTTAAGTTATCCCATATGTGTATTCATCAGTTGCATTATTAAAATACTGGAGTAATATGTTTGCTTTATTTTGTTTTATACGGGCAGCGGAAGACATTCCAAGGAAGTACAACTGGTTGGGGCGGATGAAAAATAACCATTATATAATTATCATTGTCGTTGTTTGTATATGTGCATTCTTTCTCATTGCATACTCTCTTTGGGATATGGGAGTATGCATGTGAAAGATGTAGGAATACAATCTTTGCACCCCCAACTATATGTTGGGAATGAAACTACGGTAACTCCCGGAGGCAACACAAGCCTCCTTACCAGTTTTCAAATAAATGGTGACGTTAGGACACCATGGTCGGGGGATTTCACCCTGAGTATTAAGGTTAACAACCACTATTCCATTAGGGTCGCGCCCCGTATCGCCTTTCAACCATCTGTAAATCAACAACAGATCGTAGTGACGTTTGAGCCATCTCAAACGCACTTGCATGAAGAAGAAATGTTGATTCTTCATGAGATGTTGACGGAAGATAAGTTATGGATAGAAGTTGAGGGGCTTATTCATTGGCACCGTGAAAATGGAATTCGTTTTAAACGTACTAAAGGGCATGTACATTAAATGAGTAATTGTACGTAGTGATGTTTTAGCCGTCTAAAACTCACTTACCAGAAGAATTGTTGTGTATTTTTCGAAAAAAAATCTCAAGCAACGATAATTTATGCATACTACAAGTCTCAATCTTCTATTTTGCCGGAATTCGTTGATTTCTCCGTAGAATTTACAATGGAAAAACTCCTGTTCGTTGTAAGATCACTGAAGGAGATGATCGAGAAAAGAGTACCTATAATCACATGAAAACCATGAAAGCCAGTTGCTAAGAAAAAGGTAGAACCATAAATACTATCCAAAATTGTAGAGGGCGCTTGATAATATTCCATTCCTTTTTAAATTGGAAACCTGAGAATGGAAGTAGTTCTTACACGTATGAATGGGTTTGCTTGAGTTAATATATAACTTGTTAGAATTCCTTATAAAACTAATGAAAATTCTTCATCTTATAAAATTTTCATACCATGAATTAGTTGTGTTTAAAACTGTATATCCAAAAGTTCATATTTCAGATTTTTGGTAGTCATTTCCTTTATTCAAAATCCTATCTAAAATTTCGAATGTCCAAAATTTGGATATTCGAAATTTCAGATTGGATATATATGATAATCCAAAAACTACATTGATACCCAAAAATCCTATATATGAGATGATTGTGGTTATCTTATATCCAAAGTTAACGTTTAAACATTTGAAAACTACTAGACGAGTACTCGTGCATAGCAACGAGATTTTATAGCGGCAGATAGTGATAAAAAAAGTTTATGGTTTATAAACGAAAAATAATAAAAGTTTAAGAATTCGAGGATTAAACACGATTTAAACTGAATGAAAATAATATGAATTATTTGTTATAAGTGAATCGTTATTTTTCTATTGACTTTAACTGGTGATTGGACCTATTTATATGAAAATTTTAATATGAAGTTTAAAGATCTTTTTTAATAGATAGTATATATGTGTGTATGGTAATGTTTAGAATTGTAGCTCGGAGAATGAAATATATTCATTTTGCTTATTATTAAGCATTCGTTAACTAAAAGTCTCATTTATTGGTGACCATGTGTGTATATAATTGTACCATCATAATGTGAGACAATAGTTAATGTTAGCTGCAATCAATTGTAAAACTAAGGTTAGCTGCTTAGTCCCCACAGCAAAGCACAGTAACGACCATCCTTGTTATTTCTACAGATAGTTGAGATGGCACAAGTGGCTTTAAATGTTACCGGCCCTTCTTGTGTGTTTCCTGCTACTGAAGTCAAAATGCAAAATACCATTGTAAGTCACTTCTTCCTATTTAGCATAATTAGTCTTTTAAGTTATCCCATATGTGTATTCATCAGTTGCATTATTAAAATACTAGAGTAATATGTTTGCCTTTATTTTGTTTTACACGGGCAGCGGAAGACATTCCAGGGGAGTACAACTGGTTGGGGCGGATGAAAAATAACCGTTATATAATTATCATTGTCGTTGTTTGTATATGTGCATTCTTTCTCATTGCATACTCTCTTTGGGATATTGGGAGTATGCATGTGAAAAATGTAGGAATACAATCTTTGCACCCCTAACTATATGTTGGGAATGAAACTACGGTAACTCTCGGAGGCAACACAAGCCTCCTTACCAGTTTTCAAATAAATGGTGACGTTAGGACACCATGGTTGGGGGATTTCACCCTGAGTATTAAGGTTAACAACCATTATTCCATCTTGGTCACGCCCCTTATCACCTTTCAACCATCTGTAAATCAACAACAGATCGTAGTGACGTTTGAGCCATCTCAAACGCACTTACATGAAGAAGAAATGTTGATTCTTCGTGAGATGTTGAAGGAAGATAAGTTATGGATAGAAGTTGGGGGGGTTATTCATTGTCACCGTGACAATGGAATTCGTTTTAAACATACTAAAGGGCATGCACATTAAATGAGTAATTGTACGTAGTGATGTTTTAGCCGTCTAAAACTCACTTACCAGAAGAATTGTTATGGATTTTTCGAAAAAAATCTCAAGCAACGATAATTTATGCATACTACAAGTCTCAAAATTTTAAATTGGAAACCTGAGAATGGAAGTAGTTCTTACACGTATGAATGGGTTTGCTTGAGTTAATATATAACTTGTTAGAATTCCTTATAAAACTAATGAAAATTCTTCATCTTATAAAATTTTCATACCATGAATTAGTTGTGTTCAAAACCGTATATCCGAAAGTTCATATTTCAGATTTTTGGTAGTCATTTCCTCTATTCAAAATCCTATCTAAAATTTCGAATGTCCAAAATTTGGATATTCGAAATTTTAGATTGGATATATACATGATAATCCAAAAACTACATTGATACCCAAAAATCCTATATATGAGATGATAGTGGTTATCTTATATCCAAAGTTAACGATTAAACATTTAGAAACTACTAGACGAGTACTCGTGCATAGCAACGAGATTTTATAGCGGCAGATAGTGATAAAAAAAAGTTTATGGGTTATAAACAAAAAATTATAAAAGTTTAAGAATTTGGGGATTAAACACGATTTAAATTAAATGAAAATAATATGAATTATTTGTTATAAATGAAAATAATAATAAAAGTTTATGGTTTTCATATATAGTTTTCTTAATTTTTCATTTTCAAGAATATAAGTTTTTCCTTTATACATAGTATAGATAAGTACTACCTCCGTCCCATAAGAAATGTCCACTTAGACTTTTTTCGGTCTTTCTTATTAAACTTTGACCATAAGTATTTATATTTGTGTTATATAATACTTGATGAAAAATATATGAATGGATTGTGTTTTAACTGTATTTTCATTTCGTATAATTTTCATCAAGTATTATTTAACACAAATAAAAACATGTATGGTCAAACTTGAACAACAAAGACCCAAAAAATTCAAAGTGGACACTTATTATGGGACGGAGGGAGTAGTTTCGATATGCCTAAAGATTTGGGGTTGACAAGGTAACTTACATATATGGAATTATGGATAGTCCATGCGTTGTACTAAGTTATCGACATAGTCCTAAAAGTTCAAAACTACATGAATAATCCGAAATTTGAGAACATTTGAGCTAACCTTGTTCTAGTTGTAAAGTGGAAGAAGAGGGAGAACGGGCACCACCCCATAAGCAACCCACATGTCTGACACGAAAGGAATTACAAAAATGACGGATGAGTTTGTGCACTACCAGTGGAGTGGAGTGACTATATTAAATCTTCTCTTTTCTGTCTCCATGTAACACTTACTATCTGAATCCTATTAGTATATTGGAGATAGTGCTCGACCAACAACCGGAATTAATCAAAGAAGAATATAATTCGTAGTTGAAAGTGAAATGATGTGTTATTGATTCTAATGAATTGATTACAGAGAGAATAGAGAAAGATTACATCAAATACTGAATGAAAATATCACAAGAATGGTCTGTTTATACAAAGGAAAAGGGCGGGAAAAGTAGTTAAGGGTGTTTGGTATAGCACGTGTGGGTCACGTGCTATTTAAAAATGGGTAACTTTGAGTTGAACGTGTAACAATCCTTCCTCCTTGATGTTGGATTTACCGACCAGGTTTTAAATTTATAAAGTCTCGTCTACCTAAGGTCTACCTTATGCACTATCGGGCAGTGTACCCGGTGGTGTGAGGTATACCTAGATGGTAAAGCCGAGGTCGTCCCAAGAGCTAAGGGGTGGAAAATATCTAAGTTTTAATGTCACTAAATAAAAAGGGGTTTTATAATGATTGAAATAATTAAATTGAATAAAATAAATATCAAATAAGCAAATAACAAGCAAAGGGACATCAGTAGGAGAAGGTAGTGTTAACCTAATTACTACTCTTGTTATTAACATGACAAGTTTTCTAATAATGCATCATATCGTTTTATCTGGGGGTTCAATTCAATAGACTCAGATGGTCAAATCGTCTATCCTATCCGACACCTCGCCCTATTCTTCCAAATCGATTGAAAGAGTTCGCTGGCGCGAAGTGCAAGAGTCTTTAAGCACCTCTACTAACTTAGACAAGTCTAGCGGGATGTATTGTCACTTACACCTCCCCTCTAATTTAGCACATCTATTTGGTAGGTGATCGTATAGTCAATTCGCACATGTATGGCAATGGAAGTGTCTACGGTTCATCTTAACCATTACCAAGTCACACCTTCTAATGAAATGCGGGCACGGTCACATCTTACATTCCCCTCGAAGGACTACCAAATATCAATACCTCTAAAGCATAAAGTGTCCTAAGACTAGCTAAGAAAGTATACAAATAAAACAAGTAAAGATGCGCGAAAACTAAACCACATTAATAACAATTTCATAATAAAGCTAACACCAAGAGGTGTTTAGCCACTTATGTTCATAAATGCATGAAAACAAGTGTTAATAAGAGTATATATCCTACCATATTTGCATAAAAGATGAGCAATTTAGGGGAAATTAACACTTAAAATATGGGTACTATTTAATGTTATCACTCCTTAAGAACATCCTTGTCCTCAAGGATCCAACACAAAATCTTGAAACCTCTTTGTAATGTTTGCTAGTACTTCCTAAGTTGCATCATATTCATTTCCATTGGTCCACTAAATTAGTCCAAACACTACTACCTTGTTGCCTTTCTTTACCATTTTTCTTTTAAGGAGCTTTAGTGGAGTAATAGCCAACAAACCTTCTAGATCACATTGTTGAATCTCTCTCATATAAGCAGATTCTAAATGGCAAGCCTTTACTTGAGAAACATGGAAGGCTGGGTGCACTGAGCATATGAGGGTAACTGCAGTTTATAAGCAACATGTCCCATTTCTGCAATTACTTGAAAGGGACCAAAGAACTTAGCAGAAACTTATGCTGCTTTTCTTGTCTAATGGTAAAACTTATGATTATAGCGTGAATTCTCCCTTGGAATGGACTTGTATGTGGTTAGAACTTCGTTCCTCTTGCTCCCTGAATTCCTCCTGACTTCTGTGTGGTGAAAAGTGTGTGTAAAAACTCGGAATTAGGGCTGGTATTTATAGGCCCGACTTTGCTACGACGTAGCTCTAGGGTTGGCTACGCCGTATTCTTCGTTAATATCATCTACGCCGTAGCNTGTATGTGGTTAGAACTTCGTTCCTCTTGCTCCCTGAATTCCTCCTGACTTCTGTGTGGTGAAAAGTGTGTGTAAAAACTCGGAATTAGGGCTGGTATTTATAGGCCCGACTTTGCTACGACGTAGCTCTAGGGTTGGCTACGCCGTATTCTTCGTTAATATCATCTACGCCGTAGCTTAATCAAATGCTACGGCCGTAGTTTCTTCAGCTGTCACTTCTACGGCATAGTTATATTGGGACTACGCCGTAGTTTCTTCTTTGGCCTCGATAGTTCTATACTGCTTGATTTTGAGGTCTACGCCGTAGGTGGAGAGAGGCTACTCCGTAGAAACCTTTGATGTGCTACTATGTAACACCCCCAAAATCTGGTTTAGCGGAAGCATACATGTCATTGAGTGCTACTCAATTGGTGTCACAACACAAGGTACAAGTAATGGTTTTACCTTAACCGTTTAAAATAATTTTCATTATCAAAAGCATTGAGTTTACATTAGTCAAAAGTAGTGCGGAAATAAGGCCCAATAAACGATTTGAACGGTCCCAAATGATTTCAGAGTATCGTGTTTCTATGACCATGCCATGCCATGCCAAATGCCTTCAACAGTAAGCTAACGTCTTAAACCTGAAAACACATGCTAAAATGTCAACACGAGGTTGGTGAGTTCATAGTTTTGTATAAAAGTATTGCGAGTTCAAAAAGGGCTTTGCGATCATTGTGTCATCCACAATGTCGTGAAAACAAAGTTTACCTTTAAAGGAATAGTAATGTGGACCACAAGGTTTTCAAGAGTGAACATTATAACAAAACCATGTAAAAAAAATGTTATCATTGCCCTAAGTTCGTGTCACCGAAGCCATAAGTTTTCTAGTTAACTCCCCTAACTGAGCAATCAAGTAGGTGTCTATCCGAGCACCCAAAGTAGGTATCAACGTACCCAAATGAAGTAGGTGTCTATCCGAGCACCCAAAGTAGGTATCAACGTACCCAAATAAAGTAGGTGGTTACGCACCCAAGCATAGTAGGCATCTACGTACCCAAGTAAAGTAGGTGTCTATCCGAGCACCCAAAGTAGGTATCAACGTACCCAAATAAAGTAGGTGGTTACGCACCCAAGATTTTACATAGCTACCGGTTCCTAACTTAGGCAATCTGGACAATTTAAAATTATGCACTTGTGTCCATGAGAAAATAATCAAGTAGGTAACAGGTAAACACATAACGTATTCGAATAACCAAATCAAGTATTTCAGCCATGTAGCAAAGTTTGAGTATACAATTCACGTATCCAAATAAACAAGCATTGAGTTTAGTTAAAAACGAGCATGTATTTTCCCCCAAAACATTTATAAAGCAAGTAAAAGTAGGGGTCATGAACTCACCTTAGTGGGATAGTCCGAATAGAGTGATGTCAAATGATAAAGGTACGCGGCACCGACACGCGACCTAAATTAGTATCGAAAATCTTAGTTTACATGTTTGTTTACGACTCACAGTGTTCAAATAAGTTGAAGTGTCTTCATGTGGTTGTGTTCAATATTGCTTGTGTGGTATGGTTTATGTTTTAATCTTTTTCAAAATATTTGTAAGTATTGACTCTTTGAAAGTGCGTAATTCTTTAAGTGTACAAATACCTATTTTTGATTTTAGTAAGTTAGTGAATGATGGGTTAGGAAAAGTCCATAATTTATTTGCTATAAATAATCTTATATCATCTAGTATTCATAGTTTGATCGAGTTTGTGGAAATAGACTAGTATAAGAATTTGACACGACCTCCACAAATATTAGTTTTTCCAAAGTTTGTCATGCGTTGCAAAATATCTTTAAACAAGTCAATGATATCGTAATTAACAAAATATATGTGTTTCATAGTAATTGGTCGACTTATTAGTTTTATTGGGCTTACGAGCCCGATAAATTTAAAATAAGTTTGTGGTGTCTAAATATATTACAAACGAGTAGGTTGTATATATGTGTCGAATTATATAAGTTCTAAAATGAGGTATAAAGCTTAAAAGTATATATTTGATTATTATAATGAAATTCTCCAACAACAATTATACTAGCAAAGTACTCTAAAAAAAACAATAACAAAATAATGACAACAACAAGGTTCGAACCCGGGTATGTGGTTTTAGAAATGAGCAACGTACCCAAATGAGCCAAGAGTTCATTCTTGTTATGCTTTACAAATTAATTTGTTTAAGGATTCTCAACTATTTTCCATTTGTTACTATATATTTATTATATCTACATATCGTATTAGTTTGCATGCGTTTGGGTTTTGCGCTAGTTTTTCTAAACAGTTTTGCCATCTTTGTTAATAAGCTAAAGTATATAAGCACTTGGATGTCGAGAAAAGACCAAATAAACAACAAAATAAAGCCATCCCACTATTTTAGGTTCGAGGCAAACAACACTTGAGAAAAACGCCTCGCGACCCCTCCACTGTGGTTCGACCACAGTGGGTTTCGACCCAACGTAAACCACGCAAAACCCAAGTCGTTTAACAAGATTAACTTAAACAAGCCAAAACTTAACTTTGTTTACATATAAGCTTTCTTTTAGTTGTTTTAAGTTTCCAAAAACTCAACAAGCTCGACATGAAACATGAGTACTAGTCTCTTCTCGCAGAGTTTATATGTTAACGAGATTAAAGATTTCTACCACACAAGCTCTTAAACACCACATGGATTTATGAAAGTCGAATATGGAAGTGCACATACTCGACTGTGCAACACCTCTTATAGTTTTCCTAAACTAAACATATTGACATGAAGTTTAAAAGATTATAACAAGTTTAGGTGTATACTATTCTTACAGTGACCTTGTAGGAGTGTATGTGTCGAATGGGACAAGACCAAGAGCAAAGCTTGCTAACCCCAAAGCTTTCCAAAACTATACTCCAAGATGCTTTCAATACTTTGTAACCCAAAAAGTAAGTTGTGGTCTCCTGGTGTTTTGCTCGCTGATGTCGAACCAAGAAGAAGGGGAACAAAGAAATGTGTGTGTTTGTATTTTGAGATGAAAGGAAAGTTATGCATTGGTCTCTTATATAGTAGCGTTTTTAAGGAGTAATATAGTTGACAATGCAAAGAGCAGGAACCAAGGAGGGTTATAGGTTAGGTTTTGCATGGAACCACAAAAAGGTGGTGCTTGGTTTGTTTTCTGCTATCGAGACCCAAGGGGGAAACAAGGAGGAGTGTATGTGTTTTGTGGTGAAGTGAAAATGAAAGATACTAAGGTCCTTAATATACATGAACTAGGCATGGAGTTAAGAGTTAGATAATACGCTAGAGTTAGCTAGAATGACAAGTGCATGGGAAGTGTGTTAGGTTGCTGATGGTCGTGGGTCAAGAAAAAGAGAAGACCAAAATATTTCCTAGCTTGTTTTGTCAAACCAGAAAGATATCAAGGAGGTGTAGCAAGATGTAGTAAAGTCTTACACATGTATGGTCTTAACAATTTAATAAGTGCATAGTAGGCTAGGTTGAATAACACAAAAGGGGTGTGGTTGGTGGCTTAGTTAGACTTAACATGGGAAAAAGAAGAAGGGACAAGCATGCTTGGGAAGGATGGGACAAGAGGGAGACGTGTTTGTACTGTGTCATGTGGTTTGTTTGCAGCCGAAGCAAAAAAAAAAGCAAAAAGGGTCAAGTGTCAACTTTAACAACAATATTACACAATGTGTTGACAATTTAGACTAGGCAAGGTATGGACTTGGTAATTGTTTATTAATCCTAGTAACAAGCTATACCCTTATTATATTACAAAGGGGTGTTCATTGGCTGCCAAAAGAAAAGAGAATGAGACCAAGTCATGGGCTATTCACTTGTTTAATAATCTAGCTAGTGTTGTAAGATGTTATTGGTTTGGTCTCATATGCAATGCGCAAGAAAGGGTTGGGTGGCTTCTTTGTTTGGTTCTATATGTAAAGTGTAAGAGGAAGCGAGGGAGTTAGTTCTTCGGTGTGTAAGAGGTTTTTGGGTCAAAGAAAGCAAAAGATCACAATGAGGTAAGGCCGGGGGTACGATCAAGATAATGAAAAGAAAAGAGACACATGCATGCTTCAATATTATTGAAATGACTACACCATGCTTGTAAGAAAAGTGAAACATGATATTTGATTTAAAATATGTAATGGCTAGACTTTTGTTATGTTTGCGTGTTGAACGATTTCTAGGAGAAGAAAAAATATATATATATATATATATACTTGAGTTTTGGAATTAAATGTTGACATGAAATATTACGGGTTGTTACAGTCTCATCTCCTTAAACGGAATCGCGTCCTCGCGATTCAATACAAGTTACGGTCGAAAAGAGATGAGTATAAACGCACGAGAATTCACCTTCACGTTTCCCCACGTGAATTCAGGACCTTTTTCCGAGTTCTTACGAACTCGTCGATAAGGATAGGGGTTGGTACTTACAACCGATCTGAGTCTTACCAGGTGGTAAGGGCACCTCTTTGTCTGTGCGAGAGTAATACAAAATTCTTTGCTGAAAATTTGCAGTTAGGTAAACTGGTGCGACTTCAAAAGACTCGTAATTTCAGTAAGAACAGTCTTTAGACATGGCGTGGATAAGATGTTTTCACAAAATTTATCGTCTAATCACTCCTTGTTATGCAAAATTTTGATGAAGTTTGACTTGAAACTTTTAACGCTTCAAAATGAGTAAACAGTTCATAGGGTGATTGCAGAATAGTTTATAAAACGATTTGTAAAACAGTTTTTAGAGCAACAGGAAATCAGTTTATTATTTGCATGATAGTAGCAAAATTGTAGTTTGATTCATAATATTGTAGCAGGAAAGCAAACCGATGTATAAAATCGTTTGAAATAATTTGTAAAACAGTTTATAAAACAATGGGAACAATTTGTTGTTTACAGGGTGATTGCAGAATAGTTTATAAAACGATTTGTAAAACAGTTTTTAGAGCAACAGGAAATCAGTTTATTATTTGCATGATAGTAGCAAAATTGTAGTTTGATTCATAATATTGTAGCAGGAAAGCAAACCGATGTATAAAATCGTTTGAAATAATTTGTAAAACAGTTTATAAAACAATGGGAACAATTTGTTGTTTACAAAATAGTAGTTTGGTGAAGCTTTGACCTCATGAAGTATTAGTAAAACATTTGTAGAGTAACCGCAAAATGGCCTATAGAATAATCAAAAACAGTTTGTATGGCATTAGTGAAACAATTTATTATCTTATAAGAGGGTAGCAAAGATAACTGGTATTCCTGAGAGACGGGTGAAGAATTTGGTGTATGTTCCAAAGAACGTGATCTGCCAAATGGGAAGTTTAGCAATTTCATAGTACGACTCTCTGAAGGAGGATATCGATTGCTTCTAGCAACTGGTTGGTTGACTCAGTAATGTACATAAGGTAAGGGCGGAAAGTAAAACCTCGATTGAACATCGTCAGTTAAGCACAAGGCTTAGGGTAGGGGTGATTGTAACAGGATCACAAACAAACCAAGGCTACATAAACAAATCCAAATCCGCAATGAGGTCCAAATATTACAAATCAGCAATCCGAATTCAAACGTAGCCAAAATCAATTCCGAACGTGGCCAAAATCAAATTCAACCGTTCTAATAAGCTTGAAAGGGCTTATTACGATATCAAGGGGTCAAATCAAACACTCGGATTCAGACGGTGCCAATTGGGTCTAACCCGACCCAATGCGAGCTACGATAGACGGCGACAAACAAGAATTCCATATAAACGAAGACGTATAGTGACGCCAGTGTGTCATGTGTAGAAATAAACTTTCGTGATATTCGATGCTCGTATAAACACGCCAAACTTAACCATTCTCAAAATCAAAAAAAGTAAAAATAAAAAGAAAATCAACCGGACATAATTCTATTATAACTGCTCCAAGTATCGGAAAGTTCACCTCTGAGTCGAACATAGGTGATCAGGCTATGTCCCACTGTCCCTGGTTGAATATAGGTGATCAGTCTATATTCAACCGAGGTTCAATGAATTTTGAAATACTCGGTTCAGTTACACTAGTAACATGTCTCTAACATTCAAAAGTTGTTTTAAAAGGCTAAGACAATTTTCCACACTCGAGGACGGACGGTGCGATTGCGTAGATAAAAGCGTGTAACGATACGCCAAGTACAATACGTAAGCATAAGTATGTCGAAGATACTTTTAGTATATAGTGAAATAAATGGATATATTCATCCAATAATAAAGCGCACATCTCATCAATATATTAGCAATCAAAATCACAAATGAGGCATCAGTTGGCAGGCAGGCACATGGCGGTCATAGGGTTAAGTTTTCGCAAAAGTAGTTATAGTCTAGGTTTTAAAAATACCCAGTTCTCTATAACCAAGGCTCTGATACCAATCTGTAACACCCCCAAAATCTGGTTTAGCGGAAGCATACATGTCATTGGGTGCTACTCAATTGGTGTCACAACACAAGGTACAAGGAACGGTTTTACCTTAACCGTTTAAAATAATTTTCATTATCAAAAGCATTGAGTTTACATTAGTCAAAAGTAGTGCGGAAACAAGGCCCAATAAACGATTTGAACGGTCCCAAATGATTTCAGAGTATCGTGTTTCTATGACCATGCCATGCCATGCCAAATGCCTTCAACAGTAAGCTAACGTCTTAAACCTGAAAACACATGCTAAAATGTCAACACGAGGTTGGTGAGTTCATAGTTTTGTATAAAAGTATTGCGAGTTCAAAAAGGGCTTTGCGATCATTGTGTCATCCACAATGTCGTGAAAACAAAGTTTACCTTTAAAGGAATAGTAATGTGGACCACAAGGTTTTCAAGAGTGAACATTATAACAAAACCATGTAAAAAAAATGTTATCATTGCCCTAAGTTCATGTCACCGAAGCCATAAGTTTTCTAGTTAACTGCCCTAACTGAGCAATCAAGTAGGTGTCTATCCGAGCACCCAAAGTAGGTATCAACATACCCAAATGAAGTAGGTGTCTATCCGAGCACCCAAAGTAGGTATCAACGTACCCAAATAAAGTAGGTGGTTACGCACCCAAGCATAGTAGGCATCTACGTACCCAAGTAAAGTAGGTGTCTATCCGAAATATTTCCTAGCTTGTTTTGTCAAACCAGAAAGATATCAAGGAGGTGTAGCAAGATGTAGTAAAGTCTTACACATGTATGGTCTTAACAATTTAATAAGTGCACAGTAGGCTAGGTTGAATAACACAAAAGGGGTGTGGTTGGTGGCTTAGTTAGACTTAACATGGGAAAAAGAAGAAGGGACAAGCATGCTTGGGAAGGATGGGACAAGAGGGAGACGTGTTTGTACTGTGTCATGTGGTTTGTTTGCAGCCGAAGCAAAGAAAAAAGCAAAAAGGGTCAAGTGTCAACTTTGACAACAATATTACACAATGTGTTGACAATTTAGACTAGGCAAGGTATGGACTTGGTAATTGTTTATTAATCCTAGTAACAAGCTATACCCTTATTATATTACAAAGGGGTGTTCATTGGCTGCCAAAAGAAAAGAGAATGAGACCAAGTCATGGGCTATTCACTTGTTTAATAATCTAGCTAGTGTTGTAAGATGTTATTGGTTTGGTCTCATATGCAATGCGCAAGAAAGGGTTGGGTGGCTTCTTTGTTTGGTTCTATATGTAAAGTGTAAGAGGAAGCGAGGGAGTTAGTTCTTCGGTGTGTAAGAGGTTTTTGGGTCAAAGAAAGCAAAAGATCACAATGAGGTAAGGCCGGGGGTACGATCAAGATAATGAAAAGAAAAGAGACACATGCATGCTTCAATATTATTGAAATGACTACACCATGCTTGTAAGAAAAGTGAAACATGGTATTTGATTTAAAATATGTAATGGCTAGACTTTTGTTATGTTTGCGTGTTGAACGATTTCTAGGAGAAGAAAAAAAAAATATATATATATATATATATACTTGAGTTTTGGAATTAAATGTTGACATGAAATATTACGGGTTGTTACATACTACGCC
The DNA here is from genome assembly GCA_014162995.1 of Artemisia annua. NCBI lineage: Eukaryota > Viridiplantae > Streptophyta > Magnoliopsida > Asterales > Asteraceae > Artemisia > Artemisia annua. The sequence continues at coordinate 14,265 of LBNU01004622.1, read as the reverse complement.
GTAGTTATGGCTGGAGCTACGCCGTAGTTAGTGCAGACTCCGTATACTTCAATGATTTTCGTATAAAACCTTCCAAATCCGCGTCTTTTCGTTCCTTCGCTCATTTTTCCCTGAAAACAGAATATAAACAAATAAGAGTATATATCCTACCATATTAGCATAAAAGATGAGCAATTTAGGGGAAATTAACACTTAAAATATGGGTACTATTTGATGTTATCACTCCTTAAGAACATCCTTGTCCTCAAGGATCCAACACAAAATCTTGAAACCTCTTTGTAATGTTTGCTAGTACTTCCTAAGTTGCATCATATTCATTTCCATTGGTCCACTAAATTAGTCCAAACACTACTACCTTGTTGCCTTTCTTTACCATTTTTCTTTTAAGGAGCTTTAGTGGAGTAATAGCCAACAAACCTTCTAGATCACATTGTTGAATCTCTCTCATATTAGCAGATTCTGAATGGCAAGCCTTTAGTTGAGAAACATGGAAGGTTGGGTGCACTGAGCATATGAGGGTAACTGCAGTTTATAAGCAACATGTCCCATTTCTGCAATTACATGAAAGGGACCAAAGAACTTAGCAGAAACTTATGCTGCTTTTCTTGTCTAATGGTAATATGTCTGTAAGGTTGGTGTTGAGATACACCCATGAGCCTATTTCAAACACTCTTTCAGGCCTCTTCTTATCAGCTTGTGATTTCATCTTAGCTTGAGCTCTCTTTAGATTGAATTTAAGCAACTGGATGGTTTGTTCTCTGGCCTCCAAAGTCCTATCTGTAGCTTCCACAACACTATTTTTGGCCACATATGGAATATGTAATGGAGGTGACTGACCATACACAACTTCATAGGGAGTAGTAGTGTTGATCGAAGAATAGAAATTGGTATTGTGCCCATATTCAGTCAAAGGAAGCCATTTTACCCAATCCTTTGGCTTTTCATTAGTCATACACCTTAGATACCTTTTGAAACACTTGTTTACAATCTCAGTGTGTCCATCAGTTTGTGGTTGGTAGGCTGATGACATCTTCAATTGAACTTGTAGCTTTTCAAACAAGGATTTCCAAAAGAGACTCATGAAAATTTTGTCTCTGTCATTAACAATGGACTTAGGTACACCATGTAACTTGTAGATGTTGTCCAAAAACAATGACGTGACAATTCGACTAATCAATAGGATATAAGTAGGGAGTAGTATGATTCTAAGTAAACGCCTTTATATATCATACGAGTTCTTTACAATTTACTTTTCTGCATATTTAGTTTAGTTTTAGTTTAATTAGTTAATTAGTATTACTAGCAGGGTACCCGAGCGTTGCAGCGGCGGGTACCCTGAAATTAAATTTTCAGGTGAATCATGTATTTTAGTTTATTATGTTATTTTTGACAATAAATTTACGGATATCAAGAATTCCGTTTAGCCCGTGCCCGTTCGGGCTTGAGCTCGTTTGGCCCGCACCCGTTCGGGCTCAAGCCCATTTGGCCCGTTGCTCGTTTGGGTTTGAATATTTGTATAATTTGCTTTATTATTTGTATTAGTGACATTAAATGTAGAAATTGTGTTTAATTTAGTTGTACAATATGCTAATTTGTATTTCTGATGTAAGGAGTGTTTTAATAACTGTATTAATTGTATATTGATCAGTTAATTAATTGTTTACATTAAATTGCATTAATTTATATATATATATATATATATATATATATATATATATATATATATATATATATATATATATATATATATATATATATATATATATATATATATA
>LBNU01004622.1:0-12108 GCA_014162995.1 Artemisia annua | reverse complement strand
TTTTTTTTTTTTTTAAATGTTTTTTTTTTTTTTTTTTTTTTTTTTTTTTTTTTTAAGGTGTGTTATATTAATATTATTAAGGAGGGTGTTTATGTTATAGGAGTGTTATAGACCAAACTTGGGAGTTGTTGTTGTTAGTTTAGAACAAAGGTTAATGGCATCTAATTTAAATTACTCACTTTTTTTTTTTATCTAAAATTTGTATAATTAAAGATGGAAGATAAAAATTGTGATTTTTGCTGAGATAATATAGTATATCAATTAATGAAATGATTTTAAATTAAAGATGGAAATGATTTGGTGTAAAGTGATGGAAGGGTATGTTATGTTCGTGACCAACATAGCATAAATAATGACAACCGACCTTGGGCTTTTAATGGACTGCGTTTTGTTTCATACGATTGGACACTTGGACAAAAATATGAGGTCCGTTTATTATATTGGGCCATGTGTAGTTGGTCATTCTACATAGGCCGGAATTCGACGCTGTATAACAACTTGTAACACGATTACACTACATATTATGTAAGGTTGTATCTTTTAGGCAAGAAAAACAAATTTTGCGAATTCATGTTAATTTATCAAGGTGGTGTTTTATGCTCGAGAAAGACAAACATTGTAAATGTTTGGTCCACCGGAAGGAAAAAGTCAAAGTGTGCAATCTTCTCTACCAAGTGGAGTGTTAGGCTTGGTGAATTTGAACTATTACGTATAGCTTAGGGAGTGGATGTAAGACGGCTAGGATGAGCCGAGCATTATACATCAATGTGTAACGTGATATAATCGTTGTAGGGAGCATTTATACCCAATGATCGGACAGGGAAACTGACTAAACTTGCCCAAACAGTTGTGATAATTGTGATATAATTGTTATACAAAGCATTTATACCCAATGACTGGACGGAGAAATCATCTGAACTTGCCGAATCGAGCCGATGGAAGCATGAACACTCCGGTCTTCGGTCCTTTGATATTTTTTTGTCTCAGTCAATTGACATCTCACAACTTGTTCAAAACTTGTCCATATTTGATAAATTCGACCAATTCGAAACCTACCAAACCAAACCAAGTCGGAATCATTCAATCCAATTCAGTCCGATTCCGATTTTGGGCTCGGGGACAACTCTTAAGTATTGTGTTTAACCCGTTTAGATAAACAAGCTAAACAAATCTCTTCAAGAGTTTAGGTTACACGTAAACAAATTAAAGTTGACAAGTCTAACCTGATTACGTCGCGTAACTAGTTTTGGATTAAATTGTTGATACAATTTACCCAAATCCTCAACTCGACCTAAAATTGTGGCTTATGTTATATAAGCCGAACGCATATAAGCCGAAACAAACAACCCTCTAGTGTAAAACAAAAGAAACCATTCAAGACTTCTCTTGCATGAAGACGATCTCACTCATATCCCAACAAAAACAAGAGTAACAAACACACAAACCTTCAAAACCCAAAATTAAAAAACACCCAATTCACCCAAACACCAAATCAAGAAAACCCTTTTCTAATTTGAACCCTAATTTCTTTTTTTTTTCACCATTTCACCACATTTCTTGGAAAGATGATGAAGTGGGAAAGATTGGAGATAAATAAAGGTGGGCCCGGTAAGAGATGGGGCCACACGTGTAACGCTGTACGAGGTGGTCAGTTGCTTTACATCTTTGGTGGTTACGGTGAAGATAATGCTCAGACTAATAAAGTTCATGTTTTTGACACCAGTATGTTTTTCTTTTCTTTTTTTTAAATCTTTGTATTCTTTCTTGATTATATGATGAATTTATGGTTTAAGAATGTTTTTATGATGTGGGTATTTCATAAAAATGTAATCTTTGATTGTAATGTAGAACAATTTATATGGTAGGTGTATTCCATAGAACTAGACGAGTACCCGTGCATAGTAACGGGGTATTATAGCGGCAGATAGTTGTAATGATAAAAAAAAAAGTTTATGGGTTATAAACGAAGAATAATAAAAGTTTAAGAATTTGGGGATTAAACACGATTTAAACTGAATGAAAATAATATAGGTTACGAGTTATTAACGAATATAATAATAAAAGTTTATGGCTTCTATATATAGTTTTCTTAATTTTTCACTTTCAAGATTTTGGTTTTTTCCTTTATATATAGTATATTGATAGTCTTTTTGCTGAAGTGAAAATGAAATTGTTTTTAAATTAGTGAGTTATAAGTTGCTAATCAGCACTGTGTTGTGTTACGTGGTTTAGTAGTTTTATATGGGTGAGTTTGTATAATGGGTCTGCTGGTTTGTTCCTCTCACGTATTTCCAATTGGTTAAAGTGGTTATGGACAAATAATGGGCATGATGGGTTGGTATTGCGCCCGTTGCGATTATGGGTGATTGTGTATAGGCTTATGGTTCTCTGAAGTTGTGTTTCTTAAGAACTAGAAGTAGGGGGTATTTGGGGTTGCGTATTGTTTTGCTTATGCCAATAGATAAGTACTTATAAGCTGCTTAGATAAGCTTATGGTTCTCTGAAGTTGTGTTTCTTAAGAACTAGAAGTAGGGGGTATTTGGGGTTGCGTATTGTTTTGCTTATGCCAATAGATAAGTACTTATAAGCTGCTTAGATAAGCACTTTAGGAAATAGTGTATTTACTTATTTTGTTATAAACTGCAATAAGACCAATTTCTTACGGAAATTTCAATGTAATCTGTTATTAACAGGTTTTAGGTTAGATATGATGGTAAAAAAGTAATTTTAGTTTCATTTTTAATAGATGCTTTAAAATAAGTATTTTACTGTTAACTCAAATAAGCACTTTGGAATAAGCATCTCCTAATGACCCAACCTGTACCTGCTTATTGAATGTGCTTATTTTGCCCCAAAATAAGCAGATAGCAGAAGCAGCTTGGATTATTTTAGCACTTCAAACTGCGTTTCTGCTTGGAAGTAAGCATATAAGCAGAAAAAAGATAAGCAGTCCCGAACACCTCATAGAAGGCGTTAGTTTTACAAATGGCAGTGGTTCCCTTTCTTATATAAACCGTATTATATAATTTTTGTGAATCATCTTGGTATGGAGTTAAAGCCTTGAATTAGTATCACATCCATGACTGAACTTGACTAAAAAGGAGAATGGTTATGAGTCGCCAAGGCCCGTGTATTTTATGTTTGTCTAAGTACCACAACACAAGTGGCATTAACTTTCTATCTGTCAGATGTGGTGAAATTTGATTATAGAGTTGATTCAAGGGGTCGTGTTAGAATTTGCTCATTTCCCTTTATTATTTGTGTTAAGTTGCAAGGACTTGGAGTGAACCTGATATGCAGGGTACACTGCCTGTGCCCAGAGACAGCCACAGCTGCACTACGGTTGGAGATAAGTTGTTTGTATTCGGAGGCACTGATGGGAGTGTTGCTCTAAAGGATTTGCATATTTTGGACACCTGTGAGTTGCTACCTTCCTGCATTTTGCACACATTTAATGTCGGTCATTATATCTTTTGGACTACTGCTTATATTATGACCCAAATGTATTATCTGATTGTTGATATGATTTTGTATTGTCAGCCACAAATACATGGATGTCACCATTTGTAAGAGGAGATGGTCCCGAAGCACGAGAAGGCCACAGTGCTGCACTTATTGGTAAAAGACTTTTTATCTTTGGGGGATCTGGAAAATCTGTTGACACTCCTGTTGAAGAATATTTTGATGATTTATACATATTAAACACTGGTGAGTGTTCTGCCCGGACATCGTCCTTAGCAGCTTATAAAGATTTGTATGTTTTCATCAACTTTTTAATAAAAATTGACAAGTTTATTCACTGATTTCAGAGACAATGGTATGGAAACGAGTGGCAACAAATGGAATTCCACCAGCGAAACGTAACAGCCATACTTGTGTCTCATGGAAAAACAAAATTATTGTGATTGGTGGTGAAGATACGCAAAACTATTATCTTTCTGATGTCCACATGCTCGATACAGGTTTCAGATTTGACTGTTTTTACAACACTTGGTTACAGATAAATTTGAAGTTACTAACTAATATCTACTTTCCCTATTCATAGATACTCTTACATGGACAAAGTTGGTAACCAATGGCGAGCTGTTGCCACCTAGAGCGGGCCATACAACCATTGCGTTAGGCAAATACTTGTTTGTCTTTGGAGGGTTTACTGATGATGAAGACCTGTATGATGACTTATATATGTTTGATCTTGGTATGTAACCGGATTTTCTCTGACATATATTAATGTCATGTTTGCTGAAGTAACAATTATGGCATGCAAAATACTTGCAGAAACTTTCAAGTGGACTAAAGTTACGACGTTAGGAGTGGGACCCTCTGCTAGATTTTCTATGGCGGGGGGCACTTTACATCCACAACATGGAGGTGTCCTTATATTCATTGGTGGCTGCAATAAGACTCTTGAGGCACTCGATGACATGTTCTACCTACACACAGGTTAAACCCATATGTTCTGCTCATAATTTCAACTGTCACCATAATTTGTTTTTCTTGGTTTACTGTTATGCACTTATGCTAATGATGTGGGTTTTAGGACTTGTAATTGAAAATGAGCGAGATGATAGAAAGCTGGAAAAGTTATCTCTGAGGAAGCAGCTAAGATTAAAAAGTCAAGAACATCAAAGTGTGAATCCCGGGTATGATACCCCAATGACTGACATGGATACAAGTTCCATTGCAAATCGACCCAGCACCATGCCAGCTCATGCAGATGGACAAAATATTTACTTAAACGAGTATCAAAATGCAAATGGGAAGAGAACATTTCAAGCAAAAGTCACAAAGAACATTACAAATTGCTATACGATTGAGACGGTTATAGATGGGAAGCCTCTGCGCGGTGTTTTATTCTCGAATAATGTAAGCAATAAGAAGCCGGGTGCTGATGATTTAAGAAGGTTAGAAATCTTGCTTGTTACTAGCATATATCGTATAAATTAATGCACTTTATAAATATTTAATTTTCGTAAATATTGGTCTTGTAAACCTCAGGAAAAGGATTGCAGTTGACAGTGGTAAAAAAAGTTATGAGAATATTATGGGGGACAACACAAGAAGCCCTGAACACCAGACACCAGGAACTACGTCTGCTGCTTCAGATATGAAGACTCCAGCAGCTTCTAATGTGTCTCCGCCCCATGAGGTTAGCATTCAAAGCTATATGTTTGGGTGATAACTGATAATGCATCTTTGTATATAGTATATAGTATCTAGTAGTCTTGAGGGCAGATTTGATGTCTGTAGACGCTGACACTGCAAAACCTAAATCATGCACTAATAACAGAGATAAAACATAGAATCAGATACCAAAAAGATAAGTTAAACTAAAATGTAATATCATATATTTAAGAGGACTTTCTAAAATAAAGAGCTTTGAGTAGAGTGAGCTAGAATTATATCCAACCAGAAACAGAAACAAAAAATATAAGCACGAAGAGACAAATACTGAATAAGATATGTAGAACTCTGTCATGTATGTTTGGATCTTGGCAAGTTGGAGATGCTGGAGATTGAACCAGCTTATGTTGATTAAAATCACCTTATAAAGTGGATGTGCCTTCAGCGCCCTTCTATCACATTCCTTTGACTTTCTAATTGTCTCTGTACCTCCATTACGTAGGCATAACTTCCAACTCTAAATGGGATCCTTTGTGTTTGTGACTCCGAAACGCTCCAGGCTTAGTAAGTGTAATCTATCTAACCCACATTTTTATGCTCCTGTTCCATGTGCGGTGTGGTTTACCCACTGTTGAGGATTGGTAAAACCAATCCCACATTGACCAGGGGACATAGAGATGCTGGTTAAATACACTCACCACCTTACTAGGCGTGACGCGTTTTGGGGGTCATAAGCACATCGGAACGAGGCAGTTAAGCATGCTTGAGCGAGAGTAGTATGAGTATACTTGAGGCTATGGGAAATTCTCTTGTGGTTGCCTGGAAGAAGCTGCTCGTTTTGACTTTTGAGGCAGAATAATAAATACTATAAATGTGGTGGGGGTGTTGCATTGTGTTTCTAAATTAATCATTTTACACTTTCATCCCCTTGATAACTATTGCTGATAATTTGAAATTTGGTTTGCTATCAAGGTGAATAATAATATCTAGGCAAAAATATTACAATAGAACTAGTAATTTTAGCTTATTTATATGTTCCAAATGGTATGGGCCATCTGGAAATCAAATTCCATTTGTTTGGAGTAGGGGATAGTTATCTCAGAGTAAACATGGGAAGTGACCATGCTCTTTATATTATAACCTTGTTCAAATGAGCCTTCTTTCATGCCTCCATCAAGTTGACACTACGCGAAGAACACATGTTTGTTGTGCACCTCTAGTTATTATTGAATGTAATGCAACGCAACTCCATCTTTATTGTTGTTCATGCTGTCTTCTCATTTAAACGTGGTCTAGTTATTGCTGCAACATTGACCGAGTACAACCAATTATTTTTGGGATGGTAAACTTAATACTGTAAGACATATACTCAACTGCCTGCAACTAAAATATGCAGGTTTCAGGAGGTAGGAAATCGTCTATGGAATTTAACATAACGAATACATCAGCTGCTGCTGAAGACACTGCCAATTCAATTCCTAACCAGGGTAAGCCATTTACACCTTTATAAATTTGTTGCCATTTTATTATATCAAGTTTTATCAATTCTCTGAAATCAACTAGGTATCTTTCATGAAGTTTCTATGCCATTAACAATCTTTGTGGTTGCAGCACAAGGTGAACCACAACCCTTAGCTTTTGACGAACATGGTCTGTTGAATCCCCCAACGCAGCAAGTATGATTCTTTTGCAGAAATTTAACAAGTCTTGTTTATAAGGTTAGTTCAGACTCACCAAAGAATTTGTCTTAACTTGAACAAACATGGTTTAACTAATGTTTTCTTTCGTAGGTGATCAGTGGAGGTGCCAAATGAGTTACGGTTAGTAAATAAGCACCAAAGTCTCTAATATGCGTGCAGTCTTCACGTTCAACTTGCCCAGGCTCCTTAGTCGTTCAAGACAAACAGGCGGCAGTCATTTGCATTGTTGTCTGGTCATGATCCTCAATGAGTCAACCCAAATCAACTCGGTGGCTTGGAGCCAGCTTGCATCTTAACAAAAAAAATATAGGAAAGTAGTCTAGAGTTTCGTCTTCTTGCTAGATCACTTGACATCAACTATTAATTATGGCTTTATTCATTGAGCCTTTAGTCTTTTAACCAGTTTCTTGGCAGTTCTGTTTTCTTTAAAATCACCAAAAACATTATGGCATATCAGATTGCTTTTGTCTAAGTAGAGCACAATTTCTGGTTTGTGTTATTTTTATGAAATTACGTTTCTGGAGTACAAGAGAAGACATTCAATCCAACAAAGACGAGGGGCAGATTGCAATGATCATCAATATATACATATTACAAATCTGAAGTCAACCAGTACCAAGATACTGTATGTGTTTAAAACTAAGGTCTACATTGACGTCACACAACACTTGTCACTTATACTCTTGAAGTCGACAATGTTTTTTCACTTCAAGACTTCAATAAAGTCTTTATTCTCAACTAATCATTCTTTTTCTAACCTTTAATTTAAACACAAATTTATTCAAACTAACCTCAAATTCAAAGCAAAATTGGTTAATTGTGCTTGCGGAAGACTTGCACTAATCCTTGCATCTTGGACCAACCAGAATCCGAGTCGTTGTTTCTATTCTTGTCCCCGAATAGTACAGATTTTGAATTCACCATTTATAAATAGTGAAAGGAGAGCATGTTTCTGCAGTGATTGCAATAGCAACAGTTGTGCAGACACGGCTCTGTCGCTCTTGCACCTTGAGATTGTTCAACAAGGTAGCCAGTACATCTTGTGGTCCAATAGCTTTTGCAATGTACCCAAATGTATTCACAGCAGCCCGACGGATTCCTTTTTTGTGAGCCTTTAGCATCTCAAGAAGCTCAAAACAGATCCTCATCCACTCCCTTGCAGGGACATACTCTGCACCACGGTCAGAAATACGACCCACCAAGTCAACATAGTTCTCCTGAACCTTTTCATGCCTATTCTTCAAAATTGAGGTTAAATGTGGGAGCAAGTCCTTTATCGGAGGAGTCATCTTAGTCATACCAATAACATTCACAATCGCCTTTAGAGCACCCAATATCGATCCCAAAACTTCTGGGACTCTTCCCCTAGATGCTCATGCAAGACAACCCCGAGATGACCATAAGTTGTTCTTCCTGGCATTGTTTCATAACCACTGCAATTCTTGAAATAAGATCTGCAGCCTGCTGTCTGACTTTAGCACTTGTTATTTAGACGCCACATTATAGTACCACAAATTTGAGGAAGGTATGGCTTTACTCTTGGCCCAAGTGAGTTTACAACTTTATTTGCTATCTCAACGGTTGTCTCAGTGAGCTGCTTACAGCGAGCTGCTTACAGCTTCTACTATCCAAAGCCATCTGTCTGACCCAAAAGTTTTTGAAATACTCTGAAAGGATGTTGGTTCGAATGTAATCTGCCTCAACACCTTGAGTACTCACACACTGCTTCACCACTTTAAGCACGAATTTCTTCATTTCACTGGAACTCACGAATAAGTATAACCATCACTTCCTTGGTATAGTAGCTGGCATAATTAGCATCCATGAGAGGAATAATGAATCCAATCGCCTTCAAGAAAGCAGCCAAGACCTTGCCACGGTGAGACCGAATACCCTTCCACAAAGGCTTAAGAACCGAGTCAAAGCTCTCGATACCGTATGGAGCAGCAGCCTCGGCAAGAGCAACCAATGAGAGGGCAGTGATTGTTCTGACTTTTTGATTCTCATCGTTAAGTCCATGTTCAATGATCTACACAAGAGACCTCAAATGGGGAAGAACTGCACAACCAAGCAGTATAGCAATTTGCTGAACGATCTTTATACCCGTGTGCCTGGCTTGCCATGATTTCTTACTTTGACAGACGGCTTTCAAGAAAGGTAACAGTACCACGATTCCAAGTGCTGATGTGACAAAGCTGAAAGCTCTTGCAGTCGTGTTCCTCACATACTCATCAATGTTATCTATATCTGGACGCATTGTGGCAATCATAGTTGCTAATCCAGCTGCCTTGCTGAGATTGGATATGATTTCTGTCCCTTCTACACGGGAGTAGTAGTCTTCATCAATCAGAAGAGGTTCTATCACGACCAGTATTTTGTGAACATAAGGTCGAACGAGGTCATCTAACTTGTAAATCACTCTGTCTATCACCTTCACCAACAAATGCCTCTCCTGGTCTTCCAAAGTAGGCTGCATAAGCAACGGAAGAATAGAGTTGAACAATGGGCCAGCACCAAATGCACGATCCTTGTCGGTGAGCTGCCTCAAAGCTGTTTTCCTCTGCTGTGGTGTCCCGTTCTTGACCTGGAGAAGTAACTTGATAATTTTCCGCTCTTTTTTTTTCATTGGGAGACAATTCTTCTTCATCATCTTCGTTCAACAAGGCACCAAATTATTGGTAATCTTCCGGCTTCAAAAATGGCAATCCTCCTGGCATCTCCATTGGGACATCAAACATTTGACCCCTATTTTCTCCGGGAATGGAATATAGAGGTGTTCCTAAAGGAGTCGGTGGCCTTCTAGCTGTAATAAAAACATAGGAAGCAGGGGGTTCAAGAATCTGGTACCCTTGTTGAGGAAACATTGTATCGAGCTGTTCGTCTGTGAATGGGAGATTGCTATCTTCAATATCTGTCTAGTGTCTCAACAAATTATTTATAGCTCGTGGGGTTGGAGTGGCAAGTTCAATCCCACCAACAGGGGTTATACTTCCCATAGTAATGGGTGTCTCGTCCCACCTTGACCTCTGACGTTTTGCGGCCGGTGTAGCCATCCATTCTCCCTGGTGTGGGGGTGGCATCCCATCTTCCAATACCATGAGTCAAGTTCGGCATATCCCAATCAGAACTTGATTTGGCATCATCCCATGATCTGTTCCACTTGTTTCCAGCCGCCTTAATCTCCTCCTCTTGCTTCTTCTTTCTCGCAATAACTTTAAAAGTCATTTGTTCCTCTCGTTTCAATGCCGCTTTCCTCATACTTTCTGCATACCCTCTCGTTTCAGGCTTAGGCATCGTGGCAAAAGCATCTTGCCGCTCGGGCGAAGTAACCAGATTCAATCTCCTCCTCTTATACGGGTCTTCCCTGTCAAGAATACTTTTCGATTTATTAAACCCCAACGACTCGTCATCATCACCGCAATGAGGCATAATCGACTTGTAAGAAGCAGCATTATGCTCCTCATCATTATAATCCTGAAACCCGGCATCAAGGTCTGTATTCATGCTGAAACACCAACAGCTAGAAACGTCAGTACCAGTCAAATCAAATAACAATTCACACAGGCAGTATTCAATACCACAAACACAATAAAAAATTAAAACAAAATTAAAAAAAAAAAAATAAATAAAAAAAAAAAAAAAAAAAAAAAAAAAAAAAAAATCGAATAAGAACCTACAGCCTAAACACATATAGTAGCTATCAACAGCGCCACGATTAATTATTTATATGAAAACTTACCTTAGGGTTTTGATCGTGATTATCGATCCGATGATGAATAATTTATGAGTTACTATCAGGATTTCCATTTATACACTTTGCTTTAAGTTGTTTCACGAGTCGGCTAATCAAATACTAACACTATAGTTCCTCAAGTTTTATCTTTTCCTTTCCTTTTTTTTTTTTTTTACTCTTATTCGAAAATGCTCATTAGAAAATGGATACAAAAACCAATTCCACAGCTATGAGTGAATAGATGGAAGATTTGTAACTATTATCTAGCTACTTACACTTGAAGTTATGAGATGTGTTGCTTAAATCTTTCGTTCGCAACAAGGTAGCCATAGGGAGAACATGTGGCGGATTGAATCCTATTCCTATGCTCTTAAGTTCTTCAACTCTGGATTCATGGATGCTACAAGTCAAAGTCAACTAAGTTCTTTGAGAACCGCTATGTGGACTTCCTTGAAAGCTAACATAATCAAGTATTTATCCAGATGTCCCAAAATTGATACTCCTAATAATTTGAAATTTGCTTTGCTATCAAGGTGAATAAAATATGTAGACGAAACCAAATATTATTACAGTACGATAGAACTAGTAATCTTAGCATATTTATATGTTCCAAGTGATCTGGAAATCAAATTCCATTTCTTTGGAGTAGGGATAGTTATCTCAGCGTAAAGATGGAAATCAAATTCCATTTGTTCAAATGAGCCCCCTTTCATGCATCCATCAAATTGACACTACTTGAAGAACATGGGTTTGTTGTGCACCTTCAGTTATTCTTCAACTTAATGCAACTCAACTCCATCTTTATTGTTGTTCATGCTGCTTCGCTTGTAAACGTGGTCTAGCTATTGCTGCAACAGTAACTGAGTACAACCATTTATTTGTGGGATGGTAAACTTAATACTGTAAGACATACTCAACGGCCTGCAACTAAAATATGCAGGTTTCAGAAGGTAGGAAATCATCAGTGTCCGGATTCGAACATGATTATGTAAATCATAACAATTATATATTGAATGCATCAACTGATTATGAAGACACTGCCAATTCAATTCCTAACCAAGGTAAGGCTTTTACACGTTTACAAATTTGTTGCCTTTCTATAATTTTAAATTTTATCAATTCTCTGAAATCACATGGGTATCTTTCATGAAGTTTCTATGCCTTTACTATCTTTGTGATTGCAGCACAAGGTGAACGTCAACCCTTGGCTTTTGATGAACACTTGGCTTTTGATGAACACGGTCTGTTGAATCCTCCAACACCGCAAGTATATTCTTCTGCATAAATCGAACAAGTCTTGTTTATAAGGTTAGTTCAGACTCACCAAACAATCTGTATTCACTTGAACAAACACTAACTTTTCTCCTTTGTAGGTGATTAGTGGAGGCGCTAAAAGAGTTACGGTCAGTAAATAAGCACCAAACTCTCTAATCCGCTTGCAGTCTTGCTGTTCAACTTGTCTGGGTTCCTTAATCACTCAAGACAAATGGGCATCAAATCTTTTTTGGAAGATAATATAATTTCACCATTGCACCAAAAAAAAAAAAAAAA
>LBNU01004621.1:14606-25630 GCA_014162995.1 Artemisia annua | reverse complement strand
AAAAGGAAGCATTTTGGACGTTTTTGGAGCATAAAAGTGAAGAATTCGACAAAGTGCCAAAAACCTGCTGAATAGTACCCTTGACGGCGTCAAGCATGGATGTGGCGCCGTCAAGCCTTGATAAGCCAGAATGTTTTTTGGGAGTTTAAAGGGGGACGGCGTCAAGAAGGCCATCAAGAAACCCTAACCACGGCGAGGTGACGGCGTCAAGGCTATAACGTGATGCCGTCAGATCTGTTTTTCTATATATATTCGCAAAAGTTTTAGTCATAAGTGTGGAACTTTTAAGGGAGAAACCCTAGACGATTTTTAGCAGCTTTTTCAAGGTTTTTAACCTTGGGATCTTCCATGTTACATTGAAGATAACTAATCAATTAATCATTCAATATGTCTATGTGTTGTTTGATTCTATCTTGTTCTTGTCTTTTGTTTAACATGCTAGGCTAGGTTCTCTTTGTGTTTGCTTAGATCTAATGAAACCTAACTATTGATTATTGATTGAATGGTGTGTTATTAATTGTATTGGATGGGTGATTATCGATGTTAGGCTTAACAAAACTGGCAGACTTCCGGTTGGTAACATGCTTGAACGTATTAAGAAACATGAACCAAGGTGTACTAAGGTAATTTATTGTATTTAATGCATGAGCGAATTCTAGTGATCCCATGTTAGGAGCTTCTTAGCCGGCTCGACATAGGAGTGAAGTAGGAGCTCATAGAGTTAGGGGAAGTCCGTACACAGCCCTACGAATGGTATTAAGGAATACAATCCGTCATCCATGCAATTAATACACACTAATCAATCGGTAAAAGATAGTTAGGGAGTAAGGAAATCTAAGTAAACACATTTCTCTCCATATTAGTTTTCACAAACATTTACTTTCTTGTTATTTTATTTTATTTGCATTAGTAGTTATTTGGGTTAGTTGACTAGCAACTAATTCCGCCCACTCCTTCAAAACCCGAGATTTTTACTTGCTTTCGTTAAAATATAAAAATACAAAAAGAATCTTCCCTCACCCCTAGACCTATTAGAGTAGCTTTTCAATCCTAACGACACTATTCCCGCAGAGAACGATCAATCCCCCGATACTTGCCACTACACTATACTACATCGGTCAGGTACACTGACTGGTGGGGATTGCAAGCTTCTCAAGATCCCTTGAGAAGTAAAACCTAGTGCGTGGTCGCAATCCCGCGCATCAGGCACTGCAGACCAAACCATGACGGGACGGTGATAAGGTTAACTTGCCAAAGTTAAACCTAAAGGATGTGTTCAAATATAGTACTTATTGGTACCCGGACGTGGCAAACCAACGGGAGTTGTCAAACTCCAATAGATCTATCAACTATATTCGCGTTCACTCGCAAGTGATTATGGTTCATGAATTTTTAGTTATGTAATGGTGGCAGATAGTAACACTCATGCAATAACCAAAGAAAAAGACTTGTATTCGGTTTAAAGAGAAAAGAAAGCATGTATCCCCCTCACAGGGTTTGTAAAGCATTTAGAAAGTGAGGCTATGAATGCACCTGGGCTTTAGGGAAATTTGATTGATGTAAAAAGTGACTCAGAGATTAGACTGCTTACTCATGTATCCTGGTGGTATTGTAGGTGTGGGTGTATGTCAAGTCCTAGTTTAGGTTTTCTCAAATAATCACTCTTAGGTTTTCTAGATTTAGATATAACATAACACCGTTTGGTCCATCATAATTCAGAAGTATATACCCCTCACATGAAGCTCCCTAGTATTATGTCATGTTGTTATTAGATTTTAGATAAAACATAACACCGTTCGGGCCATCATAATCCAGAGGTCATGTAGTAAACGTTTGAGGAGTCAGGGCACTTTAAATCGTAAACCCAGTAAACTCGTCAAAACGAATACCCAAATGAAACCCCTCACATGAAGCTCCCTAGTATTGTGTTATGTTGTTAAATAAAAATATGTTTTTATTAAAATAGTCCGTTTATACCCTTCAAGTTTACATATTTACAATATCTACCCTAAAATTTCATATATATATATATATATATATATATATATATATATATATATATATATATATATATATATATATATATATATATATATATATATATATATATATATGGGTTTGGGTTAAAATAAAAAGTGTGTTATAATAGAAAGTATAGGAAGGGATGAGAGCCCGCCACCTGTCCCCTCCCCACCCCTTTTTTTATTATAACTGTGAGGGGTTATTTCGTCATTTAACCGTTAAGGGTATATATACTCTTTTTATTCATTTATTCTTTTTTCATTCATTTTCCTCAGTTGTCTCTTACCAGATACCTCATTCATCTTGTTCTATCCAAAACCCAGTTTCGCACCACCGTGCCTCTCACCAGTTATTTCACCACCGTTCCTACCACCATTCACCACTTTATTTACCACCGTTAACAACCGTAGCTTCACGACATTCAACCGGTGACAACTGATTTTGAGGTGTCGATTGACTCATCAAATAGTAGTGAGTGTTCATCATCAACGAATTGTTGTTTTATAGTAAGATCCTAATCTATTATTTTTTTAACATTTTTTTTCAATTTACTTTATGTTAATTCAAATATTTAATTGTAACTAGTATTATTTATCTTTATGATTGTATGTTTGATCTGGAACCAAATGTAAAAAAAATAGATGTTTGATAAAATGCCTCAATGAGCCTTTATAACTGTGATGCGTTAAATTTACACTGTGATGCACTAATTTAACACTGTGTTTTATCAGTTGTTAATTTTACATTGTGATGCAGCTGTTCTGAAAGTGATGCAGTATGTGTTTGTTTATCGCAAATATAGATCTAAAAGTTTATTTTTGCTTATGTTATGAGTATAAAATGTTTGTATGTGTAATTGTATGTATGATGCAATTTTTCTAAAACTTTGTTGTAATAGGTGTTTATTGTTATCGTATTCAGTTGTCTTTGATATGATTTGTAGATATGTGATATCCATTGTGTTTATTGTTTTTTTTTTTGTGTTTATTGTTATCGTATTCAGTTGTCTTTGATATGATTTGTAGATATGTGATATCCATTGTGTTTATTGTTTTTTTTTTTATTAATGCAGTTTATTTAAAACATTAATGCGGTAGGTGTATAATTTTCCATCAGGATATGCATACTTTTGTTTTGTCTGTCCTATAGCGTTTCCTTAAGTTTTATTGTGATGTGCTTGATATAACATAGTGATGCAGTTGATTTAAACATTGATGCAGTAGGTGTATAGTGTTTTATTTGGATACGGATAGTTTAGTTTTGTTCCACCCTATGTAGGTAGAGGATATATTATAAAGGCTTTTTAAAATATATACAAAACGTGTTTAGGAAAGTTGCACACAATGTGTTTGTTAAATTGTCTCTGTGAGATTTTATAATTTTGATGAACTAATTTTACACTGTGACGCATCAACTATTATGCTTTCATTGTTTTGGTCATTTTTAGTGGTAAAATCCTTGTATGTGTGATGCAGCAGTTCTGAAACGCGGATGCATTAGGTGTTTGTTTGTGGCAAATGTCTTATAAGAATTTATAATTGTGATGCACAAATTTAATACTATGATGCACCAACTGTTCGTGATTTACTTGTTGAATAATTTAATACACCGATTTCATTGATTTGTTAAGGTTGTGTAATTATGTATGAGTTGAAAGATTTAAGTTCCTTATTTTAACTTTGATGCAACAGGTTATCAAATCTGTTGAAAATTGTTTGGATGTACATATTTATGGATGTGATCTCTATTTCATTTAGCAGCAGCAAACTAGCATATATAGATGACTAGAGTCAGGCAGACTCGACAACGGGTCAAAATTTGCTATTCATCTGAAAAAGAAGGGCATAATTCCAAGACATGTTCATTGAAATTTCCACCATCGAAGGAAAGCAAGCAACCAATAGAGGCAATAAGAGATGGGCTTAGAGGATCAACTCGTAAATGAGCATGATTTCAACATATTTTTTAAATTGGAATAAGTAATGTATAGTTATTAAAGCATTACTTACAAGACATGTTTTTGGTTATAAGACGTATATCATTTATTACCAAACATCAATAGAATAGTATCTTAGTGTTTCTCAAAAATATACTCTAGTCTTTCTTTTCATGCATAATAGTTATTGCATCATGTTATTGTTTAGTTTATATGATTTAGTAAAATAAACATTGTGGATGCAGTAAAGTATTATTGGATGCAGCAACATGATAACATTAAGAAGCAACAGTATGTATAATAATGTGATGTAGTAAATTAACATTGTGATGCAATAGAGTAATACAGTGATGCAGTAAAATAACATTGAATTCAGCAGTAAGACAACACTGTGATGCAGTAATGTGATAACATTCTGATGCAGTAGAACAATATTCTGATCTAATATAATTTTAAAAATATTTATAACATTGTGATAGTAGATTTATACATTGTGATGTAGCAAATTTACATCATTCTGATGCACTTGATATGCACATTATGATGCACCAACTGTAGACACTATGATGCACCACTTTTTTAAATTGCGATGCACTAGTATTTTTAGTGCAACACAGTTTATAATTTAGTGCATCTATGTTCATTCAGATATCAACAATAATCAAAAGTAATTAATATTAAACAAACACTGACATCATTAAGATGTACAATACTTAGTTTAAACATCCACTAATCCAAAGTATCATCCAATAGAATTTAATCATTGTTTTTTAATGATCTACAAGTATCATCCGAGAATCCTTGTTACGCGTTCAATAATCCTTTCTTCCATTCCATCTTTGAGTGTGAGTGTATCATTTGGTATTAGAGGATTGAAATCTAATGTTTGTATCTTGTTATATGCCTCTGCGCTTGCCAAGACTTTCGCCTTTTTCTTATTCATACTTGTAAGAATCATCTTTGCCGTGTACTTTGCTCGCAACAGATGGATTTGTCTTCTTTGACCTGCTCCTTCTTTCTTTAACTATTATTCCTTAAAAATACCACGACCCTTGTAAGTTCCCATATGCCTCAGAAATACCACGACCCTTGCGGTAAACATATCATTCCATATTTGGCGTTTATTCCACATCAAGTAGTCAACATACATGTTTACTTACCAGATCAACTGCATACACCATATCTTAGGCCGCTATTTTTGTCTTCATTTCTACGACCTGTAACATGATCAAACAAAATTCATTAAAAATCATCTACTGCATTACTTCTATACATTAACTGCATCATACATATAAATACACACACAAGCACATTTCAGTAATTAAACACACTATGGTTGACCTAATTGAACTTTATATGCCACAAATGATCACCTAATACATCACTTCTTTACAACAACTGCACCATGCATACAAATACACACGCAACCTCTTTTCCACAAGTAACACACCCTACGCGTTACTTAGTCGAACCTTATATGACACAAATGAACACCTACTGCATCAATTCTTTACAACAACTGCATCATGCATTCAAATACACATACAACCACTTTTCGACAAGTAAAACACAATATGCACTTGCTGAAAAATAAAACACACTTTGTCTAACCTAATCTAACCTTATATTCCACAAACATGTACCTACTGCATCACTTCATTACATCAAATGCATCATCCATACAAACACATATACATACACTTTTTGACATGTAATACACCCTACTCATGGCCTAATCTAACCTTATATGCCATAGGTAAAAGCCTACTGCATCACTTCATCATTCAAAAACATATGAACACCTACTGCATCTTAGTTCAAATTTCAGTGCATCGCATATACAACCAACCATACAAACACATTAACACATATAAAATAACCTACAATTAGCCTATTTCATTCTTACACACGACAATTGAACACCTACTGCATCTCAGTTCACTTTCCAGCGCATCACACATACAACCAAGTATACAAACACATTTACACACATTAAACAACTTTATCCTTACACATGAAAATTGAACACCTACTGCATCTCAGTCCAAATTCCAGTGCATTATACATACAAACAAGTTTAAACACATACAACAACATACCTTAGCCTACTTCATCCTTACACGCGACAACTAAACACCTACTGCATCTCAGTTCAAATTCCAGTGCAGCAGATGTATAACCAAGCATAGAAACAAGTTTACACACATAAAGCAACCTACACTTAGCCTATTTCATCCTTACACGTGACAACTGAACACATATTGCAGCTCAGTTCAAAATTCGTGCATCAGAATGTAAAATTAGTGCATCACAGTTATAAACTCCCATTGAGACATTTTATCAAACACCTTGTATGCATCCTTATACATGGCAACTCAACACCTACTGCATTACAGTTCGCATCCAGTGCATCGCACAAACAACAAAACTTAGAAAAAAAATATTAACAAATTGACAGAAACACGATTTTAGCAAATCAAAATTAATAAATCGATGCAGTAACTAAATTTGAGTACATTTAAAAACTTACCAGGCCGTGAAAGATTTGTTAGGTTCGTCTTAACCATCGACGATTCAATAAGTTTTTCGAATGGTTATCCAAACCCTAACAAATAGATGTAGTAACCATCGTTGATGCAGTAGGTTTAGTCGATAATGAATTATTGATGATGAATTAGTGTTTTGTGTGATGAATTATCGTTGATGAATTAGGGCTATGTGTGTATGTTTTTAGAGAGAGAAATATGGGGTGTGTGTGTTTTAGAGAGAGAAATATGATTGGTGAAATGAATAAACGGTGTATGTTTTGGGTACTGGGTGGATTGGTTGTGTAAATTACACTTTTAGGGGTATATATACTCTTTTTATTCATTTATTCTTTTTTCATTCATTTTCCTCAGTTGTCTCTTACCAGATACCTCATTCATCTTGTTTTATCCAAAACCCAGTTTCGCACCACCGTGCCTCTCACCAGTTATTTCACCACCGTTCCTACCACCATTCACCACTTTATTTACCACCGTTAACAACCGTAGCTTCACGACGTTCAACCGGTGACAACTGATTTTGAGGTGTCGATTGACTCATCAAATAGTAGTGAGTGTTCATCATCAACGAATTGTTGTTTTATAGTAAGATCCTAATCTATTATTTTTTTAACTTTTTTTTTTCAATTTACTTTATGTTAATTCAAATATTTAATTGTAACTAGTATTATTTATCTTTATGATTGTATGTTTGATCTGGAACCAAATGTAAAAAAAATAGATACAAAACTTGTTTAGGAAAGTTGCATACAAGGTGTTTGATAAAATGCCTCAATGAGCCTTTATAACTGTGATGCGTTAAATTTACACTGTGATGCACTAATTTAACACTGTGTTTTATCAGTTGTTAATTTTACATTGTGATGCAGTTGTTCTGAAAGTGATGCAGTATGTGTTTGTTTATCGCAAATATAGATCTAAAAGTTTATTTTTGCTTATGTTATGAGTATAAAATGTTTGTATGTGTAATTGTATGTATGATGCAATTTTTCTAAAACTTTGTTGTAATAGGTGTTTATTGTTATCGTATTCAGTTGTCTTTGATATGATTTGTAGATATGTGATATCCATTGTGTTTATTGTTTTTTTTTATTTATTAATGCAGTTTATTTAAAACATTGATGCGGTAGGTGTATAATGTTCCGTCAGGATATGCATACTTTAGTTTTGTCTGTCCTATAGTGTTTCCTTAAGTTTTATTGTGATGTGCTTGATATAACATAGTGATGCAGTTGATTTAAACATTGATGCAGCAGGTGTATAGTGTTTTATTTGGATACGCATAGTTTAGTTTTATTCCACCCTATGTAGGTAGAGGATATATTATAAAGGCTTTTTAAAATATATACGAAACGTGTTTAGGAAAGTTGCACACAATGTGTTTGTTAAATTATCTCTGTGAGATTTTATAATTTTGATGAACTAATTTTACTCTGTGACGCATCAACTATTATGCTTTCATTGTTTTGGTCATTTTTAGTGGTAAAATCCTTGTATGTGTGATGCAGCAGTTATGAAACGCGGATGCATTAAGTGTTTGTTTGTGGCAAATGTTGATCTAATAGTTTTTTTAGTTGGATAAAATGTCTTATAAGAATTTATAACTGTGATGCACAAATTTAATACTATGATGCACCAACTTTTCATGATTTACTTGTTGAATAATTTAATACACAAATTTCATTGATTTGTTAAGGTTGTGTAATTATGTATGAGTTGAAGGATTTGTTAAGGCTTAAACGACATAGTAATTTGATTTATGAACTCTAGCTTTGTTATTGCATCAGTTTGTTAATTTTGTTTTACTAAGTTCGTGTTTTATTAATCAATTTAAGTTCCTTATTTTAAATTTGATGCAACAAATTATCAAATCTGTTGAAAATTGTTTGGATGTACATATTTATGGATGTGATCTCTACTTCATTTAGCAGCAGCAAACTAGCATATATAGATGACTAGAGTCAGGCAGACTCGACAACGGGTCAAAATTTGCTATTCATGTGAAAAAGAAGGGAATAATTCCAAGACATGTTCTTTGAAATTTCCACCATCGAAGGAAAGCAAGCAAACAATAGAGGCAATAAGAGATGGGCTTAGAGGATCAACTCGTAAATGAGCATGATTTCAATATATTTTTTAAATTGGAATAAGTAATGTATAATTATTAAAGCATTACTTACAAGACATGTTTTTGGTTATAAGACGTATATAATTTATTACCAAACATCAATAGAATAGTATCTTAGTGTTTCTCAAAAATATACTCTAGTCTTTCTTTTCATGCATAATAGTTATTGCATCATGTTATTTTTTAGTTTATATGATTTAGTAAAATAAACATTGTGGATGCAGTAAAGTATTATTGGATGCAGCAACATGATAACATTAAGAAGCAACAGTATGTATAATAATGTGATGTAGTAAATTAACATTGTGATGCAGTAGAGTAATACAGTGATGCAGTAAAATAACATTGAACTCAGCAGTAAGACAACACTGTGATGCAGTAATGTGATAATATTCTGATGCAGTAGAACAATATTCTGATCTAGTATAATTTTAAAAATATTTATAACATTGTGATAGTAGATTTATACATTATGATGCAGCAAATTTACATCATTCTGATGCACTTGATATGCACATTATGATGCACCAACTGTAGACACTACGATGCACCACTTTTTTAAATTGCGATGCACTAGTATTTTTAATGCAACACAGTTTATAATTTAGTGCATCAATGTTCATTCAGATATCAACAATAATCAAAAGTAATTAATACTAAACAAACACTGACATCATTAAGATGTACAATACTTAGTTTAAACATTCACTAATCCAAAGTATCATCCAATAGAATTTAATCATTGTTTTTTAATGATCTACAAGTATCATCCGAGAATCCTTATTACGCGTTCAATAATCCTTTCTACCATTCCGTCTTTCAGTGTGAGTGTATCATTTGGTATTAGAGGATTAAAATCTAATGTTTGTATCTTGTTATATGCCTCTGCGCTTGCCAAGACTTTCGCCTTTTTCTTATTCATACTTGTAAGAATCATCTTTGCCGTGTACTTTGCTCGCAACAGATGGATTTGTCTTCTTTGACATGCTCCTTCTTTCTTTAACTACTATTCCTTAAAAATACCACGACCCTTGTAAGTTCCCATATGCCTCAGAAATACCATGACCCTTGCGGTAAACATATCATTCCATATTTGGCGTTTATTCCACATCAAGTAGTCAACATACATGTTTACTTACCAGATCAACTGCATACACCATATCTTAGGCCGCTATTTTTGTCTTCATTTCTACGACCTGTAACATGATCAAACAAAATCCATTAAAAATCATCTACTGCATTACTTCTTTGCATCAACTGCATCATACATATAAATACACACACAAGCACATTTCAGTAATTAAACACACTACGCTTGACCTAATTGAAAATACATCACTTCTTTACAACAACTGCACCATGCATACAAATACACACGCAACCTCTTTTCCACAAGTAACACACCCTACGCGTTACTTAGTCGAACCTTATATGACACAAATGAACACCTACTGCATCAATTCTTTACAGCAACTGCATCATGCACTCAAATACACATACAACCACTTTTCGACAAGTAAAACACAATATGCACTTGCTGAAAAATAAAACACACTTTTTCTAACCTAATCTAACCTTATATTCCACAAACATGTACCTACTGCATCACTTCATTACATCAAATGCATCATCCATACAAACACATATACATACACTTTTTGACATGTAATACACCCTACTCGTGGCCTAATCTAACCTTATATGCCATAGGTAAAAGCATACTGCATCACTTCATCATTCAAAAACATATGAACACCTACTGCATCTTAGTTCAAATTTCAGTGCATCGCATATACAACCAACCATACAAACATATTAACACATATAAAATAACCTACAATTAGCCTATTTCATTCTTACACATGACAATTGAACACCTACTGCATCTCAGTTCACTTTCCAGCGCATCACACATACAACCAAGTATACAAACACATTTACACACATTAAACAACTTGATCCTTACACATGAAAATTGAACACCTACTGCATCTCAGTCCAAATTCCAGTGCATTATACATACAAACAAGTTTAAACACATACAACAACATACCTTAGCCTACTTCATCCTTACACGCGACAACTAAACACCTACTGCATCTCAGTTCAAATTCCAGTGCAGCAGATGTATAACCAAGCATAGAAACAAGTTTACACACATAAAGCAACCTACACTTAGCCTATTTCATCCTTACACGTGACAACTGAACACATATTGCAGCTCAGTTCAAAATTCGTGCATCAGAATGTAAAATTAGTGCATCACAGTTATAAACTCCCATTGAGACATTTTATCAAACACCTTGTATGCATCCTTATACATGGCAACTCAACACCTACTGCATTACAGTTCGCATCCAGTGCATCGCACAAACAACAAAACTTAGAAAAA
>LBNU01004621.1:0-11940 GCA_014162995.1 Artemisia annua | reverse complement strand
CATCCAGAACCACATTCCACATCTTGTAGTCAATCATGCGCATATACTGCCTGATGCGCATCTTCCAAAGCTCATACTCTCCTTGCTTGAGCATTGGGATCTTGGATGCAGTAATCATATGTGTGTCATCACCCATGGCTACTTTTGTTGTTATGAACAGACTTTAGAAGTACTTGAGTTCTTCTCGATCACAGCTTCTAGATCACAAGCTCTGATACCACTTGTTGATCCCAGTTGAGCAAACGATCTAGTATAGAAGCTGACTTGAGTAACAACTTATATAATACGCGGAATATATTATATAACTTAAGATGAACACAAGAACAATGGATTTCACACTTAAACACTTCAATATTAATAATACGAGCACTCTTACAATGCTAGGGTTTTACAACCTTGAAGTGAATCGACTTTCTAATACACGTACATTCTCTAACCCTAGGGATCTCTTTTTATAGACAAGGAACCCTACACGGTTTACAAAGACTTCTTACACACACAAACGATATTCTAAACCTATAGAATATTTAATACAATCATTAACATAAATACATGACTCAATACTATAATTAACTCTGAGCAGCAGAGTTCTTCAATATGAGCAGCAGAGTCACAATTCCAGCAGCAGAGTCAGTCAGCAGCAGATTGATATTATTAGAAGCAGAGTTACTTAAAACCCAACACAAACCCCTCAGGCTGCGCCATATAGATGTCTTCATCAAGGCGACCATTTAAGAAGGCGATTTTGATATCCATTTGCCATATCTCATAGTCATAGTAAGCTGCTATGGCTAAGAGAATCCTAATAGCTCTAATGTCCGCTATAGGAGAAAAGGTCTCCTCGTAGTCAACACCATATGTTTGGGTAAATCCTTTAGCTACCAAACGAGCCTTATAGGTGTGTACATTGCCATCCATGTCTGTTTTTAGTTTGTAGAGCCACTTACTTCCAACTACCTTGGCATTGGGAGGAAGGTCTACTTTTATCCAGACTTCGTTGTCTCTCATGGATTGCATTTCCCCATTCATAGCACTCTGCTATTTTTCCTTTTCAGGACTATTCATGGCAGCCTTATAACTAGTAGGTTCATTAAGATCCCTTAGTATAGTTTCTTCACATTCTACGTTAAGACATAGACGTTCAGGTGCTTTCACAGGTCTAGAAGATCTGCGAATGGGTACCACTTCAACTTCAGGTGGAGGACCTAAACTTTCAGGTTCCACAGGAAGTGAGCTAGTGTTTTCAGAAGGTGATGTATCTCCATCTTCTAGATCATAAACTCTCCCACTGAATTCTTGAGATATGAGATTCTTTTCAAAGAAATCTCCATACCTAGCCACAATGACTTTATTCTCTGGTAGAAAGTAAAAGTAGTAACCCATTGTTTCCTTTGGGTATCCTACGAAGATACACTTAACAGATCTTTATTGGAGTTTATCAGGTGAGTCACGTTTCACAAACGCATCACAACCCCAGACCTTTAAGTAAGAAAAGTTGGGAGCTTTTCCTGTCCATAATTCATATGGAGTCTTATCAACCTTCTTAGTTGGAACCATATTCAATATGCGAATTGCAGTTTCAAGGGCATAATCCCAAAAGGATAAGGGTAGAGTTGTAAGATTAAACATTGATCGTACCATGTCAAGCAAAGTACGATTTCTACTTTCAGATACACCATTTTGCTGTGGAGTATAAGGAGCTGTGAGTTGCTGGACTATACCACACTCAGCTAAAAAATCTTTAAACTCAAGGCTTATATATTCACCACCTCTATCGGATCGAAGAGCCTTAATCTTCTTACCGAGTTGTAATTCTACTTCACTTTTGAAAACCTTGAATGCATTAAAGACTTCATGTTTATGTTTAAGTAAATAAACATAACCATAACGACTATAATCATCCGTGAAGGTTATGAAGTAGCTAGCACCGCGTTTTGACACATGTCTAAGTGGACCACATACATCAGTGTGTATTAATCCAAGTAGTTCTGTAGCCCTTTCCACTTGATGTGAAAAAGGTTTCCTTATCATCTTTCCAGATATGCAAGATTCGCATTTATCAAATGATTCATCATTGATCTTTTGTAAAAGCCCATCATGTTGCAGCTTTTCCATGCGATCCTTGCCTATATGGGCAAGACGACAATGCCAAAGATAAGACGAATCCAAGTTAGACTTGATTCTCTTATTGCTAATGCTATACACAGAATTATTTCTATTGGACACATGATTTTCCATGTCAATTTCAAACACACCATTTATTGGAATTGCATTAAAGTAAAAAACATTATTTAAAGAAACCGAAATTCCATTATTAATAAATGTGTGAACAAAACATTATCCAATAACAAAGAAACTGAAATAATACCCCTAACAATAGAGGGTGCAAAATGACAATTATTCAATACTAGTATCAAACCCGAAGGTAAAACTAAATCGAAAGTCCATATGGCTTCAACTGCTGCGCGTACACCATTCCCTACGTACAAGTATCTTTATCCATAGGCCAGCTTCCTTGCTCCTCTAAGTCCCTGCGACGTATTACAAGTGAGTACCACATCCTGTATCATATATCCAGGAATTATTCTTACGAGGAAAAGAAAATAATTCAATCATAAACATACCTGAAGTGCTTGCGACGTTACCAGGCATTTTACTCTTGTTGAGGCGCAACTCCTCTAGGAACAATGGACAGTTCCGCTTCCAATGTCCAGGAGTATTGCAATGGTGACAAGAAGCCGGATCCTTATTTGGAGTTTCCTTTTTCTCAAAAGGAGGATTTTGCTTCTTAGGCTTCTGTTTGTTAGTCACAACTTGTTTGCCCTTGCCAGTACCTTTACCCTTGTGATTCGCATGATTCACATGTTGCGGTTTGTTGGGTTTATTTTTCTTGGTGATCCTACCACTTTGTATCGCCATTACAGCCGGTGTAGGTGTAGGTGCCTTTTTAGTAAGACCCTTTTCAAAGTCAATAAGCATTGCATGAACTTCACTAACTGTCTTCCCCTTGCAATGCATATTGTAGTTGCGTACAAACTCACTATACAAATCCTGATTAAGGGATCGCAAGATGAGACCAATACATACGCTTTCTTGATATCCGCAGCCGAGTCGCTCCAATTGTTCCAAGTATCGTTTCATCTCCAATACATGGGCACTCACGGATTTTCCTGCTTCCTGCTTACAACCATGCACAGATTCTATTAAGTCATATAATTCTGCAGCAGGTGGTTTCTCAAACATTTGTTTGAGTTCATTGATCATGTCCATGGGTCCATAGTTCTCAAATTGTTTTTGCAATTGAGTGTCCATCCCAGCTAACATGAGACAAGCCACATCATTGTGCTTCTCATATTCAATTTTGTATGCATCTTTCACAGCTTGTGATGCATTTTCAGCAGGTTGAGTAGGAAGTGGTTCACCAAGATAATCATATCTTTTGGCCATCCTCAAGGTAATTCTTAAGGATCGAAACCAATCATTGAAATTTTCACCAGTCAACTTGTCTCGATCAATCATTTGCTTGAACGCAGAACTCATGTTGCTCATATTAGTGTTTTCGGGTGTAGCCATTTCTACAGAAAAAAAATTAAAAAGTTAGTACTTTCGATAATAAATTTCAAGAAAATTAAATTACCCTTGGTTCATAAACATATAACCATTTAATTTTACATTGAAAACTAGGATCCAAATTGACATAGGTTCATCACATTCAGTTGATCTGCTAGTGATGACGGTATTCAATAAGGTACGAGTCGAGCCTCAATTGCCAATATTCAATTGCAATTCCTAGAAAGGATGGGATTTACATATTTGCCAACCGCAGTTGCAATGTAAGCATGTTTTATCCCCATCTTATGCCTTGAGTGATCAGCTCTCACTATCAACTCAATTAAGTTAACCAACTTAAGAAACTGCAAACTTAGATAATTCCATCACATCAGTTGATCTGCTAGTGATGATATTATGTAATTTGCCCTTCCATTGCAATCTAGCCAGGTTACGCCCTGACGTAAATCACAACTTTAGGTGTTTCCTTTTCATTGGATGGCATATAACTTAAATTGTAAGGGTAGTAAATTTTGATGTGTGTAATCAAAATATGTACAAGGATGTCATGCATTCATCTTTGTATCATATGTTTTGTAAAAAACATTTACTCATTAGTTCTTTACAAGCAAAATCAATAAAATTTTAATTGAGGCGTTGAGCAAATTACAACATTGCCTTAAGATGCTTCGTAAATAGTGATATAGGTAAGTCTAGAGTCGGCACACAGGCAGTTGTAGAGAACCGGTAGGTGCATGAGCTTTAAAAACCCCTCTCTACAAGTACGTTGTATGGCAACCTTCGGTCCGCCTTTCACACACTATTTACCGTTGCATCAATCAACTAAAATTCATGATTTAAGCTCAAAACAAGATTTCACCATTATTAAGTCAAGTTTATTGATTTTTATTGTAAAATTACCCTTGTGAAAAATCATGTCATAACATATAACAAGCAGTAATTAAATAAATAAATAAACAACACAAATAATGGACATGCATAATAAATCAATTTAAAACACACAATTGATTAGGTTACACGATTTTCATAGGGTCTTCCCTAATTTCATAATTAATTTAATTTTAGTAATCTTTATAAGTCATAAGATTTACTAAAAACTATATTAATTATAGCAAATCGCATAATAAAAGCATGAAATCTACATAATACGTAACCATTACTACAAAATCATCATAATCCACGACAACACATGCATGGTTTGTCATGGATATCCATATAGCACTTATTATCACGTCAAAAACACATAGTCAAGTCAATTAAGGAACACAACCAAAACGGCATATCACAAATATCCATTTATATTTACAATAAATATTACATGCAACCTAGGGTTTCTACAAGTTTTTATAACAATAATTCACAAACCCTAATTTCTTTTTTTTTTTAATTCAACATTTATTATTGAAAAAAAAATAAATCGAAAAAAAATTTTTAGGGTTTATGAAAAATTAAAAAATAAGAACACCAAGCATGTAATAATCATAACGATTTAATTTTATGTGTTTCATATAATTAATTACAACGTATTAACGGCTCTTGATGCCACTGTTGGAATATGTGAATAGAATAAAAGACATAAACACATAAACATCTAAGAGTACGCAGCGGAAAAGATCAAATACAAATAATTAATTAACCGAATATAAAAGATGCGTACCTCTTGATTTCTAGCAAGAACAAGAAATCTCTTGAACAAGAACTTATAAACCCTAGGTGAGTATTTTACCGGGGTGAATTAACCCTTTTATCCAAAAAAAAAATAAACCCTAGGTGAGGGCTTATGTGGATCGACTTAGAGAAGTCGAAAGGGCAAGATCACCGTTAGCAAAAGTATGCTAACACTTCGTTCTTGTACACACGTACTGTTAGCGTTTCTATAAGAAATGCTAGATTCTTGCTACACGAAAACTTTAAACTATTGGTCCTATCAATCAATGGATCGATTAGACACAAGAGAATGAGAAGAAAGAAGTGATTTGGTAGCTATGGAACCAAGGGATGATTGAATGAATGAGAGGAGGTCTCATTATATAGCATTCAAGAAACTTGGAGCAAAAGCCAATCCAAAGCCCTAGGGGAGGGGGAATGGCCGGCCATGGGTCACAAGAGCCCAACCCAAATCTTACTTTCACTCTATTCCAAATCTAGTCCTTCATGTTTCGTCTAACGGTAGTTAGTGACCGTTAAGTTTACATTTTGTGTATTTAATAATTATTCATAACTAAATATAATAATTATTAATTATTGAAACTCATACGTAAAGTGTGCAATCCCGAAGTCTCGTGTTCGAGTCCGGACATATTCATTAATTTTTATCGGTAACTTCCAACAGTTTCATCATAGCAAGTCGAATCATATACCATAAATGATTAGATAAGTTTGTGCCAAAAGGATTGCGAGATTATTAGGATTGCGAGATTATTCTTGATTGAATTACACCAATGGGAGCTAATAAGGTAATGCATAATAAAAGGTTTTGATCACATTCTTGATACCTCAGTGTTTTCATGATGCCCACATTAATGCTTGTGCCAAAACTGAGTTTTTATTTTTTCTTCTCTCTGAGTATATCACACTCCTTTCCATCATTCAGTATTAGAGGTGCCAATGGGTCATTCAGATGGCCGTCGGTAACAAGTTACAATAGGTACTTATGTAAGCTCAAAATGGGTCATATTTGGCAGGCCTCGCTCCCAACAATTTACAGACTGCTTTGTATTTTGGATATAATATTCATATCTTCAAAAGTAGATAGACTTCGGATACTCTAAACATCACACGCTACGCGAATTTTGACTCAAAACACATTCGACCAATGTGACTTGCTCCATCTCTAGCCTATCTTTCATATTTGACTCATTTGACCCGTAATCAATAAAATGCAGCCCAGTTGACCTGAATTGATATAATATGATTGAAACCGTCAAATTTAGTACAGTAAAGCTCTCCCCATTATAGGTACATACTGACATCCAAAAACCCATGGAAACATCATTTGACCATAGAAAAGTGTCTTAGAAATCAAAATATAAAGTGTAAATTGAAAAGGACAAAGGAAAAAAAATATTGATTGCATAAATATTTAGTTAATTAAGTTTTAGTTAATCAAACGATTTAATTTTACAACTCATTCCCTTACTATAATCGCACGGACATCTTAAACTTTATGACGTAGACTTTTTGTGTTTATGTGAGACGTACAAGATCATGTTTGGGAATTTCTTGTCTGTTCACTTTTCTATATTCTTGACAATTTTTCAAGATAAATCCTGGCAAAATGCAAACTATGTTTTCTGGTATTGTGGTACCAAATCTCACGAATCTACGAGATCACGTGAAACACGACTAACTTAGATAAAGTGTGCAAAATTCGCTTTTGGAAAGAAAAAAAATGCAAATTTGCTATTGTTGGCCAGTGGGGTGTCTCTATGAGTCTGTCCGCTTGTCCAGGATTAAGTGAAACGGGTTTTGGGTTCTTGTTAACTATAAATCGATGTGAAAAAAAACTTCGTAAAATCACAAAGGTGTGATAGAAAGAGCGAGAGAATAAACCTTACATTCCTTGTGTTTGACATATGTAGACCTTGTCGATAAATTAGAATAAGAAAATCAAAAAGACAGAGTATTATTTGGACAGAGAGCAAGTGTCCATATCATGATCTACACTTCATCAAGTAAATTGTTTTATATCTTATGGTGCTGCAAAGTGAGACTATCAGAGACAAAAGTGCAGGCAACTCACTTTTCTTTACAAGTCAGGTTTTGATTTTATATTGTGCCATTTTCATTAACACGTCTATGAATGTTGACACGTAGAACTCAAATGTGTTTTTATCATAGCACGTCAAGGCGGAAGACTGTAAAGATTAGATAAGTTGCATATCTGAGCATACCATATGTGAAGTATAGACAACAGAAGATCTCATTTGCATCTATTAGGCTGGGTAAAAACAAAAACTCCTATTTTAGACTTTCGAAAGAAAATTGCTAGACTTTTCTTCAAGGAGTATGTTAGCAAACCTTACGCCAATGTGCGCTAATAGGACAATGCATACATTAAAGGTTCCAAAACGGGTCATTCGGATGGCTGTATCAGTGTATGTAGTAGTTTAAATATTTTTCCAAAATCTATATCCATAAAGTAATATTCAGTTATACTCCGTATTGTTTTACTAAATAAATTTCAAATACTCTAAATATCACACGTTTGGCGATGTTTGACTAGTCAAACACACTTAACCGATTTCATTTGTTCCATCTCTAGCTCATCTTTTATACTTAACTCATTTGACCCGTTATCAATAAAATACAACTCAGTTGACCTGAACTGATATAAACCGGCTGAAATTATGAGTTTTGAGTATGATAAAGCTCTCTCCATCGTCAGTACATATAGAAATCCCAAAAACACATGGAATCATCATTTGACCATATACTAGTAACATAGTTAGGGATGTGCTAAGGCGCAAGACCGTCCTCCATTAGTCCATTACCTTTCCTTTCAAATGAAAGTTTAAACAAACATACGGCCACGGTTCCCTTTTGCTAGTCATCTAGTATGTACTATGTAGTCGTTTGTTTGGTGAGTAATGCTCAACATTCTTCTATAAGGTGATTATGTATAGCAACTTTTCACAAACAAATATTGCTAAACGTGGAGCATGCATAGCACTCCCATGTGAAAGATGGTATATATGTGCTATCAAAAGCAAAACAAAGAGAAAAGCCTGCCAAAGATACAAAAAGAGATGTGGATAGAGCACATAAACAGCTAGAAGAAGAAGTTAAAAAGATGCTTAACTTATGTAATATGATAATGATATAAAATGTAAATGGAAAAGGACAAATGAAAAAATATATATATAAATCTTGATTGCATAGTTACTTAAGTTAATTAAGTTTTAGTTAATCAAACCATTACTATTACAACTCATTACTAGAATAGCACGGACATCTTAAACTTTATGACTTTTTGTGTTTATGTGAGGCGTACAAGATCATGTTTGGGAATTTCTTGTCTGTTCACTTTTCTATATTCTTGACAAATTTTCAAGTGATATCCTTGCAAAATGCAAACTATGTTTTCTGGTATTGTGGTACCAAGTTTCACGAATCTATGAGATCGTGTCGAACACTGCTAACAAAGAAAAAATGTTCAAAATTTTCTATTTATAGACTGGTGGGGTTTCTCTGTGAGTCCATGTCCGGCTGTCCGGAGTTAAGTGAAACGCCTTTCAGATTCTTATTATCTATGAGTCAATGAGAAGAAAAAAATAAAAATAAAAAATCTGTAAGTATATAAAACAAAATTATTTGGACAGTAAATTGGTTTATATTCTACGGTGAAGCTTTGAAATAGAATAGATTTGTTAAATTGTTTGCAAGAACTAAAATTAAGAGCCAACTACACACACAAGGAAATAAGCAAAAAGACATTAGTTCTGCTATGCTTTGTCCCACATCGCTTGAAAGTAAAAAGAATAAGCTGTTTATATAGACCCCGAATTGACAAAGAGGCACGACCTTACTTGAACAGGATCTGTTCTATAGGCTCGTACCTCTGTATTCTTGATTCCTCAAGAGACAGAAACCCATGTCTGGTTGATGCATCAAGACCATGTAACAAGAACGTGATTAACATAGCGTTATGGTTTCGGCCAAGGCTCAGTAGAGGATCGTTGTCAACCTATCTTGAATGGGTTCTGGCATGGTTACATGGTTGTCTGACAGACAACATTACTGTTTTTTTTAATCTTCTTACCGTGTTATGATCTGTTGTTAATCGGTTCAGTGAATTAGCAGTTGAATGGTTGATGTTGGTCTCTTATGTGCCAAATGAGACCATCGGTGTTGTAAAGTGCGTGCAAAACCTTTTTTTACTCTTTTTACCGTGTTATGATTTGTTGTTGATAATCGGTTCAGTAAATTAGTAGTTGAATCGGTTCAGTGAGCTGTAAAGTGTGGGCAAAAACATAAAAGTCAGGTTTTGATATATCCCGATCATTTTCATTAGCATATCTATGAATGTTAATGTATGCTAGAATGTGTTCATCATCAAGTCGAGGCGGAAACCATATACTGGAAGAGATTCTAAATAAATTGCTTTTTGAGCACATAATATGTAAAATATAAACAACATATCAAAGATATAACTTATATCTATTAGGCTGATTCAAAAAATTTGCTATTTTAGACTTTACAAAGAGGATTGCAAGATTGTTCTTGAATGATTTGGTTAGCAAACCTTAGGCCAATGTGAGCTAATTGGATGATGCATACATCCAATTAGCTCACATTGGCCTAAGGTTTGCTAACCAAATCATTCNTTCCCTCATTCTCTAAGAGTACATCACAATCTCATTTCCATCATTCAGTTTTGGAGGTTCAAAAACAGGTTTACCAATTGGTTGTAGGTAACATGTTAGAATAGTTACTTATATCAGTTCAAAATGGCCCATGTTAGGCTGGCCTCTCCTCCCAACAATTTACGGACTACTTTGTGTTTTGTATGTAAAAATTAATATCCTTGAAAGTAAATCGACTTCAGATACTCTAAACATCACGTGCTAGGCGACTTTTGACTTTCGACTACAGTCATTTGACCAATGTAATCTGCTCGGCTAATCCATCTCTAGCCTATCTTACATGTAAACATTGAAACTGTCATTTTTTAGTACCGTAAAGTTCTCCCCTTTGTAGGTAACTAGGTACACATAAACATCCAAAAGCCC
The DNA here is from genome assembly GCA_014162995.1 of Artemisia annua. Taxonomy (NCBI): domain Eukaryota; kingdom Viridiplantae; phylum Streptophyta; class Magnoliopsida; order Asterales; family Asteraceae; genus Artemisia; species Artemisia annua. The sequence continues at coordinate 1,639 of LBNU01004621.1, read as the reverse complement.
ATGGAATCATCATTTGAATATATAGAGTGGTGTCTTAGAAATCAAACTATCATTTTTTATTTAAGTAGTAACAAATTCATTCAGTTTGTATGTCCCATGTAGTTGCTTGTTTGGTGAGTAATGATCACTATTCTTTTATAAGGTGATTATGTATGGGAACTTTGCACAAAGAAATATTGCAAAATGTGGAACATGCATAGCACAGTCATGTGAAAATGGTACATATGTGCTATCAAAAGCAAAACAAAGAGAACAGCCTGCCAAAGATACAAAAAGAGAGGTGGATATATAGCACATAAACAGCTAGAAGAAGATAAAAAGATGCTTAACTTATGTAGCCAGCATTTACAAATCATAAAAAGAAAAAGTTATGCTATATGCCCACATGCATCACCCATCACCACTTTTAGCATGGTGGATGATGGGGTCTATAATTTATGACTACAATATACCCTACCCCCTTCCTCAAGGAATTAAGGTAGCAAGATATATACAAACTTATACCACTCAAAATAATGGCAGAAAAAGTGGTCACTAAAGCCATAATCACATGCCCTTGATACCATTCCCTGCCCACTCTCCACATGCCCATCATCTTTACAGCTAACCAAAACCAAACATATTATACAAACCTCACTCAAACTCAAAAGTAAAAAAATAAAATAAAAATAAAGGTATGTGTAGTTAGATATTAGATCATAAAGTTTCTTAATATAAGTAACTAAGAGCGATTAATCAATTTAGTGCCGTGACCCCAAGGTCACACATTGGAGGTGGCGCGGGCAAGTTGTGAGGTGATCATTGGTGAGCCCAACGGCTTGCATGAAGGAATGAACAACAGTTGGGCCGACCTGACGGAATCCCCTCCTTAACATGTCTTTGCTTATGGCTTCTGATTTAGAGGTCTTTACGGGCATCTTGTGATTTAATTTGTAGTTTGTCGCAATGGGCTTGTGATTCACAAATCCCCATATATACTTATCGAATGACCCGAACGCTTTCTTGATCTGTTCAACATATCTGTCTAGTTAGCTTCATGAGTATATGTATATGTAATTATTGAGCACTTGCTTAAAAGTTCACATTAAGAAGTAAGAGAGAAATTTTGTTATAACTGTCATTAACTAGCCTATTTCATTCCAATTGTAATTGATTTGAACATGGAAGTACTTATAAATCAAGACTAGCATTTATTTTAAGTAACAGATTTAGATATACTTCCATGTTTCCAATAAATGCAACATGTTCTTCTTTTTAAATACTTTTTTCACCAAAGTGAATGTAATACCAGCTCTTTCTAACTAATCTCCAATTCTTTGTAAAATTACAGCTAGCTAAGCAAACCGAATTAGTAAAAAATTAAGGTTATGCCATACCTCAAGAATACAATTAGAGTTGTCAACAACACCTCTGATAAAGCCAACTTCAATCCCATAAGAAGTACTTAATGCTGTTATATCCTTATCTGTAAATTTCGACACGGTTTCTGCTTCAAATCCTGAGAATGCTTCCCTGTAATTTAATATCAAATTATTAACTATATATCATAATGATATCAAAATGACAAAATTTAGAATATCTTTAAGATTTTTTTTTTTTTTAGAACGGCAAATATCTTTAAGATTTAATATAATCCTAC
>LBNU01004617.1:58713-83240 GCA_014162995.1 Artemisia annua | reverse complement strand
GCTTCGATTGTGGTAGATGCATCTTGTGTTGGTGGTGGTGGTTGATGATTTTGAGCGGGTGCAGCGGAATGATGTTGAGATGCATTTGTCGAAGTTCCACCATAGTATTCATCAAACATTAACTCGAAGAAATTTTCCAGTTCTTGTTCTGTAGGTTTATCCGGTGTTGTTGACTGAGCTCCATTAGGTACGAGTCCTGAACTATTGTGTCCAGAAGTCTGACTGTTTGGTGCGGGTCCTAATCTGGTTTGATTAGAAGCCATTGGGTTAAGCGCGGGTTCTAGAGCGAGTCTCTCAGAAGCCATTTGTGAAATCTCGTCAAACTTCACATTCATCGTCTCCATTATCCTTTTTGTTCTCCTATTATACACCCTGAATGCCCTCGAGTTTTCTGAATAACCAATGAAGATTCCAATATCACCTTTAGCTTTCAACTTTCCTAGATCTTCTCTGTCGTTCATCGCATAGCACAAAGCGCCAAACACGTGAAGATAAGAGATATCCAGTTTCCGATTGTTCACAAGCTCATATGGTGTTTTATTGAATCTTGGATGGATTAGGGATCGGTTTTGAGTAAAACAAGCAGTGGCTACTGCATCAGCCCATAAGAATAGTGGTGCAATAGAATAAATTAGCATTGTGTGAGCAGCTTCCACAAGAGTTCTATTTCTTCTTTCAACTACCCCATTCTACTGTGGAGTTCTAACAACTGATGTCTGATGTGTGATTCCAACATCTTCAAAATACGTTCTTAACTCCTGATTGGTGAATTCTGTGCCATTTTCTGTTCTTACAATCCTTACTGGAGCTTGAAGTAGAACTTGAATGCGCTTCAGAAAGGTGATGATGTTGCCAGGTGCTTCGTCTTTTGATCTCAAAAACTTTACCCAAGTATATCGTGAATAATCAATTTATATTGTTTTTGTATTTTTGAAATTTTATATTTTTGTATTTTCTTTTTGTTGGTTTTTCAAATTTGTATTTTGTTTTTCAAAAATATTTACAGCGAAGCGGTTTTGAAAACATTTTTCAAGAAGATTCGAGAAGATGTTCTAACTCCTCAGGGGTTAGGCTTCGCATGCCAATTCATCGAATTAAATCGTCAAACCTATCTTTTGGAAGGGCTTTAGTAAATAGATCGGCGAGTTGGTATTCCGTCTTAACGAAGTGTAATTCAACAGTACCCTCTTCTACGTGCCCTTTGATGAAGTGGTAGCGGACTCTAATATGCTTCGTCTTAGAATGATGAACAGGGTTGCACGAGATGGCTATGGCACTTTTCGAGTCACAATACATAGGTATGCGGTCGAAAGTAAAGCCATAATCTGTGAGTTGTGTCCGCATCCAAAGAACTTGGGCACAACACGCAGATAGAGACACATACTCGGCTTCTGCGGTTGAAAGTGCAGTACAATCATGTTTCTTTGACGACCACCTTACTAGTTTTTCACCCAAAAATTGTGCTCCACCTGATGTACTTTTTGCTGTAACTTGATCGCCTGCATGGTCGGCATCTGAAAATGCGGTTAGATTAAACCCCGAATCCTTCGGATACCAAAGTCCCATGTTAATGGTTCTTCGTAGGTACCGAAAGATCCGTTTAACCTCTTTGAGGTGAAGTTCGGTAGGCTTTGCCTGAAACCGTGCTAATAAGTAAACAACAAATTGAATATCTGGTCGGCTAGCAGTTAGGTACATGAGCGAACCAATCATGCTCCGATATTTCTTCGGGTCGATGGGTTTCCGAAACAAATCAGCACCTATTTTTGGTGAAGTGACCATTGGTGTTCCAACAGAATCACAATCTTCCATACCATGTTTTTTTCAAAATCTCAATTGTATATTTAGCTTGATTGATAAAAATACCACGAGGGGATTGATGTATTTGCAAACCAAGAAAGAATTTTAGTTCCCCCATCATGGACATTTCAAATTTGCTTTTCATGAGATTTTCAAAATGTTTTGAATGGTTAGGATTGGTTGATCCAAAAATGATGTCTTCCACATAAATTTGAATGATCAAAATATCATCTTTGTATTTTTTTGGTAAACAATGTGTCATCAACCGTTCCTTTTGTGAAATTGTTTTTAAGCAAGAAAGATGATAGTTCGTCATACCACGCCCTTGGAGCCTGTTTCAAACCATAGATGGCTTTCTTAAGCTTGTAGACGTAGTCTGGATGATCTTTGTCGATGAATCCCTCTGGCTGACTCACATACACTTCTTCTTTCAGAGTTCCATTCAAGAAATTAAAGCTGTCTTAATGTCCATCTGATAGACTGTGATATTTTTGTGAGCTGCATAGGCTAAGAAAATCCGGACTGCTTCCAATCTAGCTACAGGCGCGGATGATTCCTCGAAGTCTATCCCTTCTTCTTGCGGATATCCTTTAGCCACGAGACGAGCTTTGTTGCGAATTACAGTCATTTCTTCATCCATTTTGTTCTTCCACAACCACTTGAGATCAAGAATACGTTTATCAAGTGGTCGTTCAACAAGTTCCCAACTATCATGTAACTGGTATTGAAGAAATTCCTCCTGCATCGCTTCTATCCATGGGTTTTCTGCCATTGCTTCCCGAATGTTCTTAGGTTCTTTGAGACTTATTGAGCAAATGTAGATACACAATTCGAGATCGGTGGCAAGTTGTCTCCTTGTCTGAACTGACCTTAAAGGTTCACCAATAACTTGTTCAATTGGATGGTCTTTAGTCTATTGGAGTGTAGAAGGGTACCTTGGGTTTAACAGATGCGTGTTAGATGGTTCTTGTAACCTTGAAGAAGATTCAGCAGAGTCTGTTGCAAATGGGTTTTCAAACACTTCTTCTTCTTCTAACGCAGCATTGTTTGAATTATTTGTTGTTTCTTCTTGAAAGGTTGTGTTTTGGTTTTGCTCATCAACTCTTGGTAGAACAATTTCAATAACCGGAGTTATTGGAGTAGATGTTGATGATGTTGAGGGAGTTGGTACTTCAGCTTCGATTGTGGTAGATGCATCTTGTGTTGGTGGTGGTGGTTGATGATTTTGAGCGGGTGCAGCGGAATGATGTTGAGATGCATTTGTCGAAGTTCCACCATAGTATTCATCAAACATTAACTCGAAGAAATTTTCCAGTTCTTGTTCTGTAGGTTTATCCGGTGTTGTTGACTGAGCTCCATTAGGTAAGAGTCCTGAACTGATGTGTCCAAAAGTCTGACTGTTTGGTGCGGGTCCTAATCTGGTTTGATTAGAAGCCATTGGGTTAAGCGCGGGTTCTAGAGCGAGTCTCTCAGAAGCCATTTGTGAAATCTCGTCAAACTTCACATTCATCGTCTCCATTATCCTTTTTGTTCTCCTATTATACACCCTGAATGCCCTCGAGTTTTCTGAATATCCAATGAAGATTCCAATATCACCCTTAGCTTTCAACTTTCCTAGATCTTCTCTGTCGTTCGTCGGATAGCACAAAGCGCCAAACACGTGAAGATAAGAGATATCCGGTTTCCGATTGTTCACAAGCTCATATGGTGTTTTATTGAATCTTGGATGGATTAGGGATCGGTTTTGAGTAAAACAAGCAGTGGCTACTGCATCAGCCCATAAGAATAGTGGTGCAATAGAATAAATTAGCATTGTGCGAGCAGCTTCCACAAGAGTTCTATTTCTTCTTTCAACTACCCCATTCTGCTGTGGAGTTCTAACAACTGATGTCTGATGTGTGATTCCAACGTCTTCAAAATACGTTCTTAACTCCTGATTGGTGAATTCTGTGCCATTTTCTGTTCTTACAATCCTTACTAGAGCTTGAAGTAGAACTTGAATGTGCTTCAGAAAGGTGATGATGTTGCCAGGTGCTTCGTCTTTTGATCTCAAAAACTTTACCCAAGTATATCGTGAATAATCATCGACAATAACAAGAATATACTTCTTTCCATTGATGCTTTCAACTCTCATTGGGCCACATAAGTCCATGTGCAACAGATGTAACCTTGCTTCCGAACTAGGTACGGTTTTGGGTTTATATGATGCTCGTTTGCTTTTTCCTTGTTCACATGATGGACATAAGTGATCCTTGGTTTATTTGAACTTAGGAAGTCCGTTGACGATGTTGTCTTTGGCTAATTTGTTGATGGTGTCGAAATTGAGATGGGATAAACGTCTATGCCACAACCAAGACTTTGTTTCGGATGCTCTTATCATAAGACAAATTGGTGATGTAGAGGCCATTGTATTGATGTCGATAGCATAAAGGTTAGTGCCACGATTTCCAGTTAAGAGATCATCTCCAACTAAATTTCTAACAAAAACCTTATTTCTCCGGAAGGCGACCTCTAAATCTGCATCACAAAACTGCCCGACTGAAAACAAATTGTGTCCCAACCCTTCGACGTAGTAAACTCGAGTGATTAAGAAATTCCCAAACTGAAGATCTCCATAACCCTGAATAGCTGCTACATGATCATTACCAAAGCATACAGTACCCATAAATTTTCAAACAAAATTGATCAGCAGCTTTAAGTTCTCGGTCATGTGCTTGGAGCAACCCGAGTCGACGATCCAAAGACATATTTCGATAACCTGCCAAGAACAGAAGAGTTTGTATTTTGGAAACCATTTTGAATTAGGTTCCATGGGGTAAGAGGTACAATCCAAAGCATATTCATAGACGGTTGCTACTTGTTTAGCTTAAACTAGTTCTAGTTTTCCATCCTGAAGTATGAATTCTCTACCCGTTGGAATCCAAACACAATATTTAAGATAGTTCCTAGGCGTGCTACTATTAGTGGTGTTCCTAAGTATTTTAATTAGTTTATCCACATATCTAGATTTAGCACTAGGTCTTTTTGGAACATCCTTCTGTTTAGGCAACACATTCACATTCTTAGAAACACATTCATCATGAACATCATTAATTAAACATTTCTTGCATATTAAACAAACAGAGTCATTACATGCATTAGAAACAGTACGTTTGACATTACATTCAGATGAAATATGTCTCTTATTACAAAGCGATAAATTCCTAGGGTGTTCTTCTACTTCATCCACTTTATTCATGCTACTACTCTTAGAGACAGACGAGACTCTATTGTTCCTTGTATTGCTCCTAGGCTTTAGTCTGCTGCTCCTAGAGGTGCTAGCTAATCCTGTAGAAGGTAAGGCACACGTATTAGGATTTATATTGTTGTCATTTTTGGCATCCCTAGACTTTTTAGAATTATCCTTGAGGCACTTTTCATTTGTCCTAGATGTTGAGGCACGCGCAATAGTGGGACTAATACTAAAAAGAGCAGGGGCTATCACTTTTGGTGTTTCGACAACCGCTTTTCCTTTTTCATTTTCATTTTTCTTTGGCAGGGGTGATGGAGTGACTGGTTTTGTCAAATCCTTTTTCACATCGACTTTTGGAACAAATTGAGAAATCGACATTTTTGGTTTAACAACCGGTTTGGAAGTATTTTCTTTGTCCAAAGTCGATGGTTTTGCAAACTTAGTATCCATACCCTTTCCTTTTTGACTTTCTAACTGAGCCCTCAAAAGATCATTTTGTTCTTTCATGTTCTTGAAGGCACGCTCATACAACAATTTGTCATACTTGCATTCTTCTTTTTTTCCGATCAAGTTGTTTAAAATATGACACATTTTCTTTTTCAAGTTTAATAAGAGCATTTTCATATTTTGAAACAATAGCGGAGGTCTTAGCTCGAAGTCTTTCATCATCCTCAACAGAATATGTTTGTAAAATAATGGACATAATATCAGTAGACATAACTGCTTCGAAGAGAGAATCATTTAGCTTTTCCAAAACCTTCATGTTTTCACGAGTTTCATTAGCTTCCTTTACCAGGGATTTGTGGTCCTTGACAAAGTCGGCCGTTTCTTTTATGAAAGCTTGTTCAAAATGTATTACCCTCGCACTGATGTTATACAGTGGGATAGTAATTTCGTTTTCAAACACCTTTTTCTGTTTATTATGAAAACTTGAGTGCCAGTTGTTAATACTGATTGTAGTTTTAGACTTAACAATCTGTTGAAGTGTTTCACTTATCTTTTTGTCATCAAGAATGTCTCTAGCCTCACTTGTATTAAAAGGGTTGTTAGCAGACATTTGTTCCATGTTTGAAAGAGATTTGGAAACAACAACGGGTTTAGAAACTTCTGGGCTTTTGGAAAAAGGTTTGGAAAGCTCATTTGCTTGTTTTTGTGGAACAAAAGTAATGCCAGAAAGTTTGTTCAATTTGTTGTAATCAATAGGTTTCAAATTAGGATTCTTTCGTTTCATTTTGGTAATGCTCTCTTTGACAAGTTGTATCGTTTCCACAGAATCACGGGTAATGATAGGATCATGCTTAGCAAGCAAAACATTTCCATTATACAAAGTATTCTGTGCTTCCTGAGCTTTCTTGAGATTACAAGGAGTTTTCTTACCTAGAGCCATTTTGTTTTTTGTATGGTAAATCAGATCAGTTTGATTAGTAATCATGTGAATAGTTTGACTCGAATGACCCGTTTTAACCAACAAATTTTCTAGTTTTTCTATCATATGTTGGGACTTTATGATTTCTTCCAAAAGTTTATCTTCTTTCTTTGCAAAGTCCTTTTTCAACTCATCCCTTTCTTTTTCAAGATTGGTATAAGCTGATTTTTGTTTTGAAAGTTGGTTTTGCAAATCAGAAATTTCCGCGTTTAAGGATTTTATTTTCATGTGTGAATTAACATCAAGTGTATCAAACTTGATTTGCAAACGTTTTTCCCTTGAAACGGAATTTTGAAGATTAGTTTCTAATTCAGACAATCTTTCGGTATGAAATTCAAATGCTTTAACGTGTTCCTTATAACTCTCAAGCTCAATGGTGAATTTAGCATTCGCGGCCTTAACATCGCGATTGACCTTTTTCACATTCTCAATTTCAATACTACAATTATGCATTAATGATTCAAATAAAGCACGTGTTTCCTCATCATTCTCAGCATTCTGGGAAACAGAGCCTCCACTATGATTCATATCGGGAGTTGCCGAAGTAATATTACTACAACTTGGCGTATCCAGGTATGTATCATAAGTGGTTGCTAGAGTCTCAGAATGCTGTTCCTTATGAGGAGAGATATCAAATATATCATTATTGATGCAATTATTGTTTAATGGTACCTCAGATACTGCATTGGTGTCATAGACGGGAGGTGTCTCAGAATCTGTGTCGTACTTAGCCTCCTGAAGATTTGCCATGAAGATGCAGTTCGCGTCGATATCCTCTCTATCTTCCATATCATCCATAAGAGCCATGTAATCATTTTCCTCAGCACTCAACTAGAATCCTGCCTCTTCCTTTTGCGCTAGCATCAATGCTTTCTGCAGATACGCAGGATCCTTCTTTTTCGGCTTAGTAAGACAGTTCCTTGCCATATGACCGACACCTTGATAGTTGAAACACTTAACCAAATTTCCCTGATTCACATTCACATTACCATAATTCCCACCAACTGGAGTTGCAACATTTCCAACCTTATTATCCACTGCCTGATTACCAACATTCTGACCCCTCTGATTTCCAACAAACCGACCCATCTGATTCCCTGCATACTGAACCATCTGATTCCCTGCATACTGACCCATCTGATTCGGCATATTCTGATTACCCATGTGAAATCCAGTAGCATATCCTTGCTGATTCCCCATAACTCCAACCATATGGCCTCCGTTATCCATGTTGAAACTCGGCTGAGCTATCTGCCTGTTGCGAGTGTTCGATGAAATCCTTTGGTTGTTGTTTGTTGGTGTAGAATAGCGTCCTTGGAGTGCCTTTGTCATAAGAGCAAATGCTTGAGTCATAGCAGCAATGGACTCATCATTGTCAGTGAATTCTGGATCTTGGAATTATGGATATTGTTGTTGTGGAATAAGTTGTTGTTGTTGTGGGTAGAAGTGTTGTTGGTATACTGGTGTTGGTTGTGGAATGTATTGTTGTTGCATGTTGTTGTGAGTGGAAGATGATGATGATGGTTGACGTTGTGTGTTCACTGGTAGAGGTGTTGGTGTAGTAGCAATTAATGCGAGAGGATCTGATTCTTTTCCAATCGTTCTTTCCTTACTTCATTAGCCTCAGCTTGGTTTTGTTTCAGAAAATCGTAGAGTTGATCATAATTCACCTTATGAAGATTCTTAGTTTGGTTGACAATTGTGACATATCTTCCCCATTCTTCTGGTAGATTGTTGAGGAATTTGATGTTTGTCACAATTGGTTTTGGTGTCAACTTGTTACGAATCAACTCATTCATTAAGGTGCAGAACCTGGTGTAGTAGGATTCAATCTGTTCACCTGCTGTGGATTTGAAGTTCTCCCAGTCAGTTAGAAGCTTGTTCTCAACATCTTGTTGCCCAATTTCTGTTCCATGACAAAGTCTTCTAACTCTTTCCCACATATCATAAGCAGTTTCACAGCTGTCTACCGCAGCAAAGATCTCCCGTGGTAGTCCGAGTTGGATTAGATGAATTGCCATATCATCCGCGGCGATCTGCTTCTTGTCTTCATCTGTGTACTCGACTTCTGTTTGTTCATGAAAGGATGGGAGAGTAGGAGGAGTTGCATTTGGATTACCTTCATCTTGAACTTGTCTTGGCTTAAATGGACCCTCTTTAATGGATTTGATCATTAGGTTACCATCAGGCTTTGTTTTGATGTAACAAAGCATGCGGCTTGTCCATGGAAGATATCCACCTTTTTCAAGCATAGGAGGTCGATTTTCAGCACCGGCGGCATGAATATCTTGTTGAGTTGCCATTGATTAAGTGATGATTGATAAAGTTGATCTTGGATCGGTTCAACGAAATAGGAGTTGAGTTTGGTGAAGGTTACTTTTCCTTGGTCAACGAACTTTCAATCCACCAGCAATTTTCGAAACTTTTGTGTTCTAGAAAGTTGGTACAAATGTGTTCTCAAAAGTTGGTACAAATGTGTTCTCGAAAGTTGGTACAAAAGTGTTCTCGAAATTTTTTTGACAAACTTTCTAAATCACACAATTTTGAGTGTATACCAAGAGTCAAAGTGTTTTCTCACTTATACAAGTAAGGGAAACACCAAGGAAAACAACGGTAGCACTTAAGGATCAACTAGGTGTACTCTCGAAAGTTGGTACAAATGCGATCTCGAAAATTTTGAGTGATCTCGAAAGTTTTCAGTGATCTCGAAAATTTTGAGTGATCTCGAAAGTTTTCAGTGATCTCAAAAATTTTGAGTGATCTCGAAAGTTTTCAGTGATCTCGAAAATTTTGAGTGATGTCAAAAATTAGACCAAACTTTCTAAATTATACAATTTAGAGAGTATACCACGAGTCGAAGTGTTTTCTCACTTATACAAGCAAGGGAAACACCGAGTAAGCAACGGTAACACTTTTGGAGCAACGAGGTGTGTTCTAGAAAGTTTAGGGTCTTGTGTTCTAGATAATTAGGGTTTTGTGTTCTAGATAATATTGGCAGATTTTGATTTTGCAAAAAGCACACCCAAATGAAGTTTGTATTCCAAGATTCTTGTACTTCTAGCCTTAAAAACACCAAAACTTGAAGAAAGTTGCAAACTTGATGATTTTTATGAAACTTTTTTGTGTTCTAGAAAACTAGTACAAAAACCAAATCCGAATATTTAAGCTTGAAACTTGCAAAAAGATTGGAACTTTTTTGTTGGGAAATGTTTATAACACTAGTTTGAAACAAAAGAGTGTTAAAAACACAAAGAAACAATAAAAGTACGAATTTTTTTGAAAAATAACGAGTTTAAAACTTAAAAAATACGAAATAAACAAACTCTCAACACTCCTAAATCATTGTTAGGCTCTTGATAGCACTTGTAGGACCTTAGATCTAACAACTTTATCACACTTATATGGATGAGATATGGCGACTTGATGAATATATGTATGTGTTTTAGAGAGAGAAAGTAGAATGAAACTAGAGAGTATATTTCATATAAAACACACACTTACACACTCAAGCACACCATACAAATGAGGCTTTAGGTAGCTTATATACTTAGAGAGAAAGGCCTCATGGGCTTTCTAATGGACTTGGGCTTGGTGGACTTATATTACATAAAGACTTATAACCATAACTTCTAACATATTAGCTTACTAAGTCCACAAGCCCAATTGACTAATCTATCACACTTTTACGACACATTACAAAGTTCTAACTATGAGAATGACCATCACTTTTCTATGTAATTATTTAATGCTAACAGATATAATTTTGGGAAACATATTTAGGTTAAACAGATAATACGGAAATGTAAAGTGTAGGTTAAGTAAGGAATCTATACAGTCACCTGTATAAACAGAATCAGAAACCAAAATACCATGAGCTCAGAACATATCATTATCATATCACCGTCAAATCATAAATTGTACAAGGAGTTGCTAGCTTCATTGTACCGGAAGTGAAAGGGGTACATTGCACGTATAACCAGTCACTAAACATAATCATATCATATCATAACAAAAAACAGATCTAGGATGCATCCATATGCCCCTGAAAATTAGTGCACATTCATATATAACGGAAGGGACGTGGCAGAACATCACTCTACTGCCCTAGAGTCATGCCATAGGTGCATCTATGACCCGGACATGGAATCCCCATGCCTAGTGAAGCTCAGGTAACATAAGGTTCATAATAAAGGTTTCAAGCATATTTGTCATATCAAAAGGTTTATCGTAACAGAGGTTCAAGAACAGAAGGTTCATATCACAAAGGAAACCTTAAGGATAAGGTTAGAATATCCATACCTTAGCAAAGCAATGAATTCAAAAGAAGGATTTACAAAAGGAAGAGTTCACTTCTTCTCCAATATATATACCTGAATTAGGGTTCATTTATCGTTAATAACTTGTTCATTCATTTACTTATTCATATTTAATTTAAGTCTTCATTCCACTTTTAGTAACTTTCCATTTATAATAACTCTTCATAAAGTTTCCTTGTTTAGTAGGTTTACTTATTTATTCAGATTTTACATAAATACTAGGGCAAATTACCTGAAAATGTATGCAACTTACCACTTTTTCTCATTGTATGTAGCTTTCTCTTTTTTGTCCTAATGTGTCACTAAACTTGCTAAATTCGTCCATTGTGTGTAGCGGTGACTTGATTCACCTGCGGGAGCAGGTTAACCTAACGGTCGTTAGGTTTATCATTGCACCGTTAGTCCTTTAGAGTAACGATCGTTTATCATGGCTACATACAATGACAAAAAGTAACAAGTTAGATGACTTTTATTATTTTTAAAATTTATGTACGTTTTTTAAATGTTTTTGCACACATTTTTATACACGCTTTTATACACACATTTTTATACACGTTTTTATGCATGTTTTATACGGATTTTCATACATACATTTATATACACGTTTTTAGGCTCGTTTTTATACACACATTTTTTATACACACATTTTTATGCACGGTTTTACACACGTTTTTATAAATACTAAGTTAATAGTTTAGGGTTTCAAGTGTAACTATATTATAGTATAAGGTTTTAAATGTAAAACTCATAGGTTTCAATATTCCTATTCACTTTATCCATAAGGTTTCCCATATTTAACAATTCCAACCCTTTGGTTTTAATAATTTTAAACAAATTAAACTTTTTAATTAAATAACTTACAATTTATCCTTATACATATTTATATTTAACACATTAACGCCCTGAGAGGAGAGAGAATATCAGAAATTTACACATTACCCTTCAATATTATATCTATTCAAATAGCCCTCTAACTTTCATAATTTACAAGTTTAACCCCTTAAATTTTAATTAAATTACAATTCGGATTATATAATTAATAATTTCTATTTAAAATCTTTAAAGTTGCAATTTAAACACATGAAACAACAGTCATATTATATTTTCCTAACTTTCCCCTGATTTAATACATCTTACAAAAATAGCCCACATGTTTACAAATTACAAAACATCCCCCCTATACTATTAAATACAAATCGTTTTTACAAAATCCACCAAACCTAACCTTAAATTACCCAATCATTACTACATTAATTTATAACCTTAAAAACACATTTATTACACCTGTTTTTATATCAAAACCCTAAACCTAGTCCTTGCACTCTTTCTTTTTTCTTTTCTTCCTTTTAATTATATAAATCCGTTACAAAACAAATCCAAACTTGTTTCTAAGCTTCCAAAATTATAAGGCATTATTACTGATGTTATATGACTTATAAAAGACCAGATAAAATATATACTAAGCTCATAAAAATCGCATAAGCCTTGTTCTCAATATTTATGTTTTTGATTTAGGGTTTTTAGCTTTATATAAATTCGTATGATTATAATAGCATGCTGGCTTGATTCTAATAATTTATACTGTTATACAATATATAAGGAGTTATAAAAAATTACCCAGAAGATTATGGAACGTAGGATTGAAGCAGAAAAAAAAATTTTTTGAATTTAAATCTCTCGGTAAAAACAAATCAAACAAAAGAAATGCTCCACCGAATTTGAACCAGCTACTACAGCCTTAAACACGATTTTTCTCACCTTCTTATACTTAAAACACTCCAGGAAAAATACTAGGAAACCTCAGAAAATTGTGTCGACCCAAAAGGGTTTTAGGGTATCTTTGTTTTGCAAAAGTCGGTTTTACAGGTTTTTCCAAAATAATAAAACTGTAATAAATATTATATAATGGAATAAAATACTTATATTGGGACTGGAATCTATTTGGAGAAGTCCAAATTAAAATATTATACAAGTTTCCTATTTATTTGGGATTTATTTCTTAATATATATATATATAATATATATATATAATATATATAATATATATATATATATTATATATATATATATATAATATAATTATATATAATATACTATTATATAATATATATATATATATATATTATATATTATATATATATTATATATATATATATATATTATAATTAAATAAAATCGACATATATTAAATATATCAAGAAATTATTTTACTTTTACGAAAGCTGATAAATCTTATTCACACAATAATTTAGATGATCTATATTACCAAATTTCCAAATTTCTAGGTCTTATTTTGGCGTTTATATAATTATTTAATTTTTTTTTTTAAATTCTAAAGTTATAAGGGCATTTTCGTAATTTTTGCTTGTTTCTGGAATTTCAGGTATTACAATAAATCCTAGAGTTAACACAGGTCTGACCTTAAGCCAATTCCTCAATAAACAGAGCATCATACGATTGTGAACCTAAGTTCCCATCCTTAGAAGTAGTGCCCTTTTCCTAGCCTTTTCATAGATCGATAGCCTCTTGTCCAAGACATTTATATCCATAAGAGTTTTGAAATTTTAATGCTTGGTTTCGACACTGTTCTTCGCACTAATCCTAGAGGAGCTGGGAGCAGGAGTAGCTACATGTTGAGGTTTAACAGAACTAGGAAGCAATTATCTTTAGGCAAATAATGTGGAGTGACTGGTTTTGTCAAAACTTGTTTCGCATCAACTTGGGAGGCAAACCGTGTTTTTGAAAATTTTGGACGTTCAGATCTAAATGCAGTCGGTTGTCTAACAACTGATTGGTTTCTATTTGATTGTAAAACTGGTTTCCCCAAGATTGATGGTTTTGCAAACTTAGTGTTCACACTATTCCCTGTTGCTTTCCTTAGCTCGTTCTTTAATGCTGTAATTGTGAAACCCTTTTCCGGAATTTGAGCTTTGAATTCATCATTTTTGGCAATCAAAGAGGTTATATGTTCTACAGTCTTAGTATTCGTTTCTTTGATTGAATCACACAATTATTTACAATGAATTTTCAAAGACTCATTATCCTTAAGTAACTCAGCCACATTTTGTTCTAATTCAAAATTTCTAGATCTCACTGTCATGATTATCCTTAACTTCATTACACATATCACACATCTCAGTAATACGTTTTTTCAGGTTGTTGATTGTCAAGTTTTTGGCTTCTAGCTGAGTGTTCAAATCATTAATCATAAAGAATTCACGGAAATCAGGAGCTTCTGTATTTTTACATGATTGGTTAGTTTGAAAACTTTCTTCCTTTTGTTGCATTGCAATTTCAAGTGAAATACAATGTTTTTCAAGTTATAAAAATCTGTTTGAAAGTTCATTAAAAACTTCTTTATCAACCATATCATTTGATTTAAAAGACTCAGCCGTGAACGAAGAACTTGACTCATCATCACGTTCAGCATCTTGATCACTTTCTCCCCCTTTATGATTCATATTTGTTGAATTAGAAATGGTATTGCTATCAGTCTTTTTCAACAAATATGTGTCATAATTGGGTTTAATTTGATCAGTATGTTTTCGTTCATGAGAAAGCACATTAACTTGATCAATGACATATACCTTAGTAGATTGTACTTGATCATGTTCTGATCTGTGAACTGTATCCATGTCATGTGTGGTACAAGTCATAGAACTGTCATTTGTCTCCTCCTTATCAACCGTAGTATCACTGCATTGTTGATGATGTGCTCTGTCATGAATGAACCTCTTCACATTACCCATGAGTTGGAGGAGAGTGTCTCTAAACGTGTCAACCTCGATTCCCGTGTGATCAATAAAACACTTTTTCGTCATCTGACTATCGTAGTCATAATCCATAGTGAATTTCGAATCGATGAACACTTGGAGTTGTTTGTTGGTCACACAAAGGGCAGCCATGGATCCAATTTTGGAAGATTCTCCTTGGTCAAGTTGTTGTTGTAATTGATCTAAGTTAAGGATCATTGTGTTTGTGAAAGTCTGAACATCTTGACCAAAGAGTGTTGCAAATTCACGTCCGAATCCCATCTTGAATCCAGTTCCTTCCAAAAGTACCAAGAGGTGTGAATGAAGTTGTCGAAAACATTCTATGCAGCTTTCATTTGCATCATGAATCACATGTTGTGGCAGTTGCACTTCACTCTCATGTGAATTAGAGCACAAAGATTCCATTTTAGTAGTTTCAGGTTCAAAAGCGGTAGTCTGTTGTACTTTGTTGGAAATCTTATGTTCATCGTTCATGTCGTACAATTTGAGTATCTCAGATATGACTGAATCCGAAGAAAATGACATGATATGAACGTGCACGGGATTTTACAATTCTATGATTTAAACCGAGAAATAGAATCTTTCGCGGGATTTTACAAAATCAAGAAGAAACCGTGAAATGATAATTGGAATGTGGATATGATAACAGAGGGATCAGAACAGTGATTAGAGATTGTGTGTTTGAACTTGATGATTATATGATCGAAACGGTGATGATTGTACAATATCGATTTGGTTTGGTTGAAATGAGCTTAAGTGAATCCAAATAACACCGTAGTTATATCTAATAAACTCGAAAATGACTCAACCCAACAATAATTCTCAATCACGGATTCTTAAAGCACAATCAAGAATCGTGATCCAAAACTTATAGCAAAAATTATCACTTAAAATCAAGGTTAACCAAAAAAAATATGTTTGATAATTTGAGGTTAACCAAAATTTCATCCCTTGTAGTTTAGCAGCCCACGAGTCCAATATAATCAAAAGCCCACTTAGCATAAACTTGTACCCGGTCTAAACACAACTCCAATCAATATGTTTAGTTTACACGGCCCAAATCCAAAGATTAAACAAACAAAATCGGCAGCCCAAAGATATCAGTAAAGAAAGATAAGCCCAACGTACTTCCAGCCCACACAACTACTAAACCTAATTACAGCTATTTAAGACCCACTAATCCCACACAACCCTAATCTTTAGCACAAGTAAATCACGGTAGTCACTCACCCCTTCACCAGAAAGTATACATGCCTCCACTTTTCATACAATAGCAAACTATCACACGTAGAACAAAGAAAGCTTTACAATCACGATCCTTTAAAGGTCACGGCTAGGTTTCTTGGGTTCTTCGTTGTTATAAGTTCTTGTAAAACCGAATAAAAGAAGGAATGATAACAATCTTGTTATTGTTTATTTCAAAAATATTCGAATATAAAATGAAGCTTTTCTTCGAAATGGTCGATGATGGTTTAAGTTCACATCTGAAATTCTTTAAAGATTGTTACCCATGGTGAACGAAACTAATACCCATTTTGTTGTTAACTTTTTGTTTTCATTTCTTGTTTTGATTAACCGAAAGAAGAAGTGAATGAAACGGCTTTGTTTTGTTCTTTCTTGTGACTTTCGTATAGTAAAAAAGAAGTTAAGCTTCAATAAAGATCTATGATGAATATCTCTTTGACCTTTGTTTCTAAGATCAAATCTGGTGAAACCAAAAGAGATAAACTGAGATCGAAGTCTCCTTTTTCGTTTCTTCATACAGCGTTATCCTTTTGATTTAAACCGAGCACAAGGAAGGAATGACACGTTATGTTTTTATTTCTTCTTTAATTGGTTCGAATATTTAACAAGAAGTGACAGCTTCTATAGATGGATCTATGATGATTTCTTATGCGTGGATTGGATCTTTTGACGATCTCGAGGTTTAATTAAAGCCACGAACAAAAGAAACTGAGATCTTGAATTACTTTACTTGTTCTTGTAATTCTTTTCTGTTTGAGAAATAGGTTTGTAGTATGAATTAGAAGGTTTTGATTGTTGGATTAGTTGTTGTTGTTGAAGGGTTTGAAACTGGTATAAGGATTAGAGAATGGTTCATTGTTGTTGTTTTTATGAATCACAAATCGCTAACCAGAAATAGGCAATCGCTAACCAGAGATCACTACGAAGAGCTACTTGCTACCAGGAGGTAATCGCTAGAATATTATTGGACTAATCGCTAAAATTGGAGCAAATTGCTACTTAATAGGACGAAACTGTCACTATCATGTAATCTATCTTTTTCCCGATTTGTATATCACTAATCGCTACTTCGAATATTAGCTAACCGCTACTTAGAGAGTCACCAAATCAGTACCAGAAATACAACAAAACTGTCCCTTTCGACCTTACTTGTCTTATTCCCTTTTAAAGTAAAACTCCAAAAAACACAACTTAGAAACACCACTAATCGATAATAAAAGTTATCCAGCCATGACACTACTCACTGAGAAGAACATCAACCATAAACAGCTCGAATATTGCCCAAAACATGCACAAAACAAGTGAAATAACATACAACAAGCATAAATACAAAAATTCCAACAAATAACAAGATAAACCACAAACTAAGCTCGAATAAGGATGTATCAAGTTTTAATATTCGAACCAAATGAAAAACACAAAACCAATCATAAGAAATGAGCAAACACTATCCCAAAGATCAAACCTAGGCTCTTGATACCAATTGTAGAATATCAATAATCATAGCATGCATGGTTTTGTGTTTAGATGGATTAGAATTATGGAAGAAGAAGAATAGTAGAAGAGTTTAGAGAGAGAAAGAGAGAGAGAGAGAGAGTTGGGAACTTAGAGAGAGAAAGAGAAGGAAAATATGAATACTAGATTAGAAGCTCCAACCCTCTCCCTTGGTGGGATAGGGCTTATATAGTTACAATAAAACGCCCTCTAGCAGGCTGTGGATCGGTGTACAGTGGGTAAAGACCCGTCCGTCCTCCACGGTGTTGCATAAACTAATCTACTACTAACTAAATATTAATAAGACTACGAGCTACGTAATGCTAATCTATACTCGGGGTGACCGAGTCTTTCACGTGAATATTTATATTCCTAACAAGTCCTCTCTTTATGAATGACAAAACGAAAAATATATATAGATTTACACTGGTGACGGCGTCACCTTATGGGTCCTAACGCCATCACCTCGCCATGATTAGGGTTTCTTGATTGCCTAGATCCACTTCTGACGTCGTCTGGGTGGAATTGGTTTTGGGCCATCTCTCTTTGTTTCATAACGTGACGGCCTTGGGCGTCACGTGTAAATGCCTTGAACACTTTCTGGCCCGTCAAGTGTAAAATTATCCACCTCTTTCTTCAATGAGCGACGACGTCACCTTGTAGAGCTTGACGCCGTCAGGTACTGTTTCCAGCTTGGATTATTGACTTTCTCGTTTTCTTCACTTTTATGCTCAAAAAACGTCCAAAATGCTTCCTTTTCCAAAATTCCTCTTCAAAGTACCTAAATTCACAAAATAAACGATTTAAGGCAATATTTGATCATATATTCACGACTTAGGGCTTAAATGACCCCTAAAATCGTGACACTTTTCGTCTCATCAGTAGACAAGGAGTATTCCAACGATTGCATATCTTATTGCCATTGTAGATAGATGTGATGTGTTGATGTGTATATGGGGGTAGTCGTATATATAGTAGTTTTGCAGGCATTTGGCTTAAAGTTTTACATTTTATTTTCATGGTCTCTGATGATTTATCCGAAGTAGCACATTATACTTGAAATTCTTAGGTATTCCATAAATAGAGCAGAAATGTTTAATTCATGGCACAAGTCATTCGTTGTATGTAAAGACGTTAAATATAATTTGAATTTCTTTTCCTAAAAAAGTTACTATAAATAAAGAAAACACACTATTATTAGATACTAGATGACCTCCATTATACAAACTTATCACGTTTATATTTAGAGAATACAGTACGTGGCAATGGTAGTACGTTAGTCATCAATATATTGCATGTTGGTTTATGCGTCATCATTCATTGATGAGTCTGTGGTTCCAACCACACACGACCTTTCAGTATTTATCCTTTTCAAAAAGGGGATGTGTCTGGGGTGATGTATGTTGGTGAATCAAGTGGTTAGTGCCTCACGACATTAGTGAAGAAGAAAGAGTAGGTTAATATATATTCAAAGGGCTGAAACAATGCATATATATTCCAATCTAAACTTAGAATTACATATATATCTTCATAACCTTAAATATTCAAAAAAAAAAAAAAATAATTATCAAAATAACTATTTAAATGTAAATTTACAACTCTAGATACATACAATTATAATATAAAAAATTTCTTAAATATTTTTTTTCTTTATTTTTAAACTTGTTGGCAGTAGTATAACGCTGTTGCATTGCAAACATATTTTATCTGTGATGTATATATATATGACCAATCATGATATATTTGATAGTTATTCATGTATTCGAATGTAGATATGAGATAAGGTGATTTTTTTGCGTGAGGTTAGAACATTTTTTTTCGATAAGCATTGTTTTGGTCGTTCATTTTAACCTCTGGAAAATCGTAACCCTTAAAAACAGATATATTTGTTGCAATTTAAAATTATATTATCATAAGTAGAAGTTTAAAGTAAGTTAAATATATATATATATATATATTAAATTATTATAGTTATATATATAATATATATACTATATATATATATATATATATAATATATATAGTATAGTATATATATATATATATATATATATATATATATATATATATGTGTGTATGTATATAGGTTTAGAAGGATATATGTATGCAAAACGTTAAACGAACACAATAATACACGTCTCAAAACCTAAACATAAAAGTAAATAAACTATATATATATATACATTTGATCGAGCTGCTAATTATTAACTTCCTCAACCTCTTCTAAATCCGTAAGCAATTGTCGCACAATCGCACCGTACGTCAACGTAAACAACTCAGCATTCTACCAACACTCACAAATCACACTCAATCAAAAATACAACTCAACAAACAACATTTTATAACTCTGAATTATAAATGTTACCACACATTCGACTTTAGCGAAAATGGCATCGCCAGATCTCGGTACAGCTGGAGCCATTATTACAGATATATAGTCTTACAAATTTTAACAATTATATGTACAGATTATATACAGTGTGTACACTATGAGCTACTGAATTCAAATTTTAATAAATAAGATTAATAAGTTACTGATCAAGTAAATGTAAACCTAATTTGGCATAAAATGTATAAAATAAGAAGTAAAATTTGATTAACGCTGTGAAATTGATAGTTTATGATTAGGTTAAAAAAATTACCTGAAGGGAGACAACGGCGATCTGAGATTTTGATTTTCCGGCTGACGGAGTGAAAAAAGTGAAATATCAGTAGGAATGAAAACAGAAATGAGGGTGCACAACGTCGTATTGGTTTTAGGCACGAGAGAGGAGAGACTGGTGAGATATGGGCCTAAGATCTGCTTAATTTGGGCTTGTGTTACTAAATAGTACTATCATGTTGAATCCAACACTAATATCGCACAATTTTTATATTTTTCTTTTCTTTTTTTCCTCACACAATGACATTCAGTGTTGAATTTAACTCATATTCATTATTTTTCATTGTTTCAATTGGCCAACACATGTATAAGTTACTGTGACACGTCACTGTATGAAAACCATTTTGTAAAAATTATTAGAGTGTGTTTAGTCAGGAGAAAACGCACTTGTTTTTCAAAAAATGTTTTGTGAAAAACAGGTAAAATATAAATTGCGTTCAAATCATCGTTTTCCAACAAAATATTTTGCAAAACACAAAATCTCTTACTTCCTAATTTAACAAAAATTAAAAAACAAATATTAGTTATTTTCCTTTGTAACCCACAACCCTTCCTACCTTTTTTTAAAATAGAAAATATAAACATCAACTAAATGCGTTTTCTATATTTTCAAATGTTTTGTGGAGATAATTTTCCCTTCCAAATTAAACCTAAAGATAGAAAATAAGAGAATTTTTCTCCAACAAAACGCACCGTTAGCATTTCTCATTCTAAATAAACTCAAAATTAGTTTTGCTTGTGAAACTAACCTTTTTGTGGAAGTAGAGGTAGGATCAAATGAGAAGGGTGAGAAGTAATCATAACTAAATATTTAACATAAAAATGAATGTATTTCTCTTCAAATTTTTCTTTCTCATTTGAAATGTGTAGCTAAAATTACTTTCCACCCTTCTAATTTCATTATTCTTGTCACTTGATCTAGTTTTTGTAAAAGTGTTAATAAGCTTACGTTAAAGGTTTATGCTTATTTAATAAGCTTATTTTTTGTTGGATAGTTAGTTGCCTTTAAAGAAAAATGCATGATATATTTTATTGACGGTGATACTTTATTAACTATGAAAAGCTTTGAAACGAAATGAGAAGTCTAATGTTGTTTTTTTTCCAGATGTTTTATGTCTGATCTACAAAGATAAAATGTGAACTAAAATCTTTAAGATACAAGAAGTGATTAAAAAAAGTCAACAACATTGAAAAAGAAAAAAAAAATCATTTTTGCCTTTTATAACAAAAATAAACAAACGTACTGCTTTCACTTCCTCTTCCGCTTGCAGACATAAGAGAAAAAAAAACAAACAAATTTTATTTTATTTTTTCATTTTCTTTTCCTACTTGCATAAAAGTGAAATAAGTTATTTTAACAAAAAAAATTAAAAAAAAAATGCCTAACATTTTGTAAACTATAATTAGCATTCACGTAGAAAGAAAAAATCTAGAGATTTTAAGAATTGCATAATATTATTTGATTTCTTAATTAACTATTTATATGAAAGTAAAATCCGTATTTACTCAACTTAAACTTCATAATTACTTAGAACATGTTTTAGCAACTTTTACATTATACATTTAAAACTTGTGTTAGCTACTTTTACATTCCTACATTTAAACTTGTGTTTTCTTACATATTGCATTCTGATTTCGAGATTGAATATGTATGGTCCTTGTATGAAAACCTAAGTATGTATTGATTAATAACTAAAATGTTTGGTTAAAAGTGAAAATACGTCTATAAATTCATTATATGTCTGTGAAAAACTAGAAGGGGGGGGGGGTTGAATAGTTTTACGTCCGTTTTAAAATTTATAAAAACAAGTTTGTTTTAAAAACTTCGATTCTAGTTTATGTGAATTCAATACTTGCACTATATGAACAATTAATAAGTTACTAACTAACTAAGCAAATATAATACAAGCATATAAGTAATGAAAAGATAGAGTTAGAAAGATCAAACCACAACACAAGGATTTATAGTGGTTCGGCTACAAGGTCACCTTCCTTGTTCCTACTCCACTCCCCGAGTCACCTACTCGAGAGTTTTCTTCACTATGTCAACAAACTCCCTTGTGGCGGAGAAACTGTTGACATAAATAATGCATAAAAACGTTATTTATATCTCTACGTTTTGATGATCACAAAATGTAAAATCATTAAACGTAATATTACTACGTAAACAAGTATTAAGCTAGTTTATATCATTTTATCCAACTTAATCTCTTAGGGTGCGTTTGGTCCGCAGAATGTTTTTGAATGAATTGTAATCTTTTGAAAGAATTGTAATTTGAATGAATTGTAATTTAATGAATTGGAATGTGTTGAAATTGTAATGTATTGGAATTGTAATTGATGAAATCTGTCATTGTGTTTGGTTGACTCGCAACGTAATGTAATTTAGAATAATAATAATAATAATAATAATAATAATAATAATAATAATAATAATAATAATAATAATAATAATAATAATAAAAATTAATATAATATTTAAATAATAATACAAATTTAATAATAATAATAATAATAATAATAATAATAATAATAATAATAATAATAATAATAATAATAATAATAATTAAATAATAATAATAATAATAATAAAATAATATAAAAATTTATATTATTAAATAATAATAATAATAATAATAATAATAATAATAATAATAATATAATTATATAATATAATAATAATAAATTAAATAATATAATAATTATATATAAGTAAATCATATAATAATAGTAATATAATAATTAAATAATAATAATAATATCATAAATAATAATAGTAATAAAATAATAAAAATAATAATAATCATAATCATACTAATAATAATAATAATAATAATAATAATTAATATAATAATTAAATAATAATATAATTAAATATAATAATAATAATAAATAATATAATAGTAATAATAATAATTAATATAATTATTAAATAATAATAATAATAATAATAACAACAACAATAATAATAATAATAATATTTTATAAATACTGCTGCTTTTAATTATACAATACTGAATTACAACGTAATTCAAAACTTTCCATCCAACTTGCTATGTAATCTGAATTCCATCAATTGATGTAATTGGTATGACTGAATTACAATCACATTGTAAAACAAACAGCCTACGTAATGTAATATGAATTACAATTACACACATTATGCAAACCAAACAGACTACGTAATGTAATCAGATTACAATTACATCTAATTACGCCAGATTACAACGAACCAAACGGGGCCTTAAGGTATGAATAAACAAGTGCTTAATACATCTCATGATCAAAGGGGTATTTAATTAATTATTACAAAGTTTATTTAATAATATAAACATATTATATATTGTTGAAAAGCACTTTTGGTAATAAAAGAAAATGTTTAAATCATACTAAATATATGAATTCAAATTTTTAATCAAAATCAGTTAGTTTTTCACCAAATAAACTTTCCCAACTAAAAGAAAGATTTTCTGGCCGTTACAGCTGGGCGGCCCCCTTAATTATAAGGGGCGACCCCCTTAATTTTAAGGGGGCCGGCCAGGAATTAAGGGGGCCGGCCACGCTCCTCTGTCAGAATCTATCAGAAATTTTCTCCTATAAATACCACCTCAAACCTGGTATTTTTCATATCTCTTGAACGAAAATTTTCAGATCTAAATCTCTCTAAACATCTTCTAAAACCCTTTGATCATTTGATATTAATCCTTGTTTCAAGTGATCCAATCCCTCCTCATCCATCCTCATCCAAAGTGCAAGAGAAGAATACTCCTTCAACCTCAAGTTTAAGAAGTATTGTATATTTGTTGTGTATAGCATTTGTAAAGTAGTGTTGTGTTTATAGTAAGTAGTTCTAGGAGAGCTAGTTGTGAATAGAAGTTGGGTAGAGAAGAAGATTAAGTAGTGAAGTGGTGTGTAGTAGTGAAGAAGTTGAGGTGTGCACAAGTAGTGAAGAAGTAGTGATAAGTTGTGGTGTGTTGTGAGATTGGTTCTAGCTAGGATTAGGACCCGACATTTAGCTTTGTGTCGTAAATTGGTGTAAGCAAAAGTCGTGTAAGGTTTTCTCCGCCCTAAGGGAGCTTGTTGACATAGTGAAGAAAACTCCTAAGTTAGGTGCTCGGGGAGTGGAGTAGGACGAAGAGGAGATTCGTAGCCGAACCACTATAAATCCTTTGTCTCACGGTGCCATTCTTCCATCTCTATCTTTTACTTACTTACTTACATACTTGTCATATTATATACTTGTTGATATCATTGTTTATAATTGTTCAAGTCTTTTGGTATCACATAAATTTCGGATTGGTGTTTTCATAAACAAAGTTTTTGTAAATTAAAAAAACGTAAAACTATTCAACCCCCCTTCTAGTTTTCCACAATTGGTATCAGAGCCACGTCAAACAAGATTTTTAAAATATATTGTATTTTAAAATTTGAAATCGATCTATGGAAATAGAAAAATATTTAGAAGGGAAAATTGCTTTTAAACCACCATTTCTTGAAAATGAAAATTTTCTTACATGGAAAAATCAATTCGAAAGTTATGTGAAATCAATAGACTATGATCTTTGGCATGTCATTTCAA
>LBNU01004617.1:24701-44385 GCA_014162995.1 Artemisia annua | reverse complement strand
TAGTGCCTCAAGGGCTTACAAGCATAACAAACAACCAATGCTCCAATATGAGTGTCTTCCTAGAGCTTGCCACCAAAATGGTTGAAACATTTTTATTATCAAAACATGAAACATGTTTAATTTGGTGGAAATGATGGGGAAGGTGGAGATGTTGATGGTGGAGGTGTGTTTGTTGACGGTGGTGGTGGAGGTGTGTTTGTTGTTGTTGGTGGTGGAGGTGTAGTTATGGTGGGTAGTTGATGCAACAAGTTTTCAATGTGTGAAAACATGTAGTGAATCTCATCTCTTAGACCGAAAACAATGGTTCAGTTGTGGATGCAACAAAGGCATGTATCACCATGTGCTTCAAGTAAGCTCCATGGGATGGGATTGAAGTTTGGTGGATTCATTGGTGATGATGAGAAATGTGCATCAAGAGGTGTTAAGGGTGATAATGAGAGTGTGATGTCAAGGTAGGTTGTGGTGGTGGAACTCTTGGTGGAGGTGACAAATGCTTGTTTATATAGTCATTAATTGATGAAGTTGATGGCATGGAGGAGGTAGAGGTTCCATTTGTTGATGCTGTTTTGGAAGGTGCATTTGGTACACTAGGAGAAAAGCATTGAGGTGGTGGTGATGGAGTAGTGTTGTCTTCATTTGTAAGATCAATGAAGAGTTTTGGTGGTATAATGACAATTTTTTGTTTCTTGGCATTGTTGGAGTTGGTGGTTCTTGGTGATGACATTTTGGATTGATTGAGTTTGATGAAGGTTGAGGATGATGAAATGTGAAGTAAACATGTATGGGGATTAAATAGGATGAAAACATGTTTAGAAATGGAATTAATTTGAAAATAAATGGTTAGATTCCAAATTCAGTTTAGTTTTAAAAGGAAATGGTAGCTGAGACTAGCAAAAGGAGTCACAAGATGCAAAAGAAAACAGTGAATTTTACTGTATATGTGGCCGGCCCCCTTAAATACTGACCGGCCCCCTTAATTTTAAGGGGGCCGCCCCTTTAGATTTAAGGGGGCTGCCCATCTGACGACCAAAATTTCAAAATTTTCAAACATTTTTCTGGAAAATGTTGATTTCTGTTCTGTGTTTGCAGTAAGCTATATTTGAACATTTCATATGGGTTTTGGTCTATTAGAAGCATACATGTATGTATAAATATAAACAAAGACTAAACATGCACACATATATATAGATTAAGAGAAAGTTCATGCAATTAGTAGCATATATTGAGCACAAATAAAATAGTTAACATCCTAAACAATCATTGTCCAAGCAAGTCATAAGTATTTCCGAATACATATCGGAAATAAGGCACACAAATGTCATATATTCATCACCAAATATCACATAATTAACATTGTTCAACAAACATAATCAAGCAAATCTTCATCACTTCTTCTTCTTTCTGAACACTCCTTTCAACGTCTTGGCAATAGATTTGAAGCCTCCTCGCAACTCTTCATGTAGACTCTTTTGTCGGTTAAGCATCACGGTTTGTCGTTCATGGAGAGTTTGGTTGGTTTGTGAGCGAGGAGATGGAGGGAGATACTCGGGATAGTCAAGATCCTCTAAGTCATTGACGAATGTAGTGAATGACGGGGTACTAACACCTTGAGTGTTTTCCTCCTCATCGTCATCCTCTAAACGAGATGATGAACCATGGAAGCTATGACGACGAGATTTTCCCTTGTCACTACGAGTTCGTCGGGTTTGTTTGAGAGCGAGAGGACGCAAGGTTGGATAGATGGACTCATAGATACTATCATCAAGATCGGAATAGTTATCTATGACATGACGGTAGAGACGAGTAAGGAACATTCCATACGGAAGATTCGCTTTTGAAGTTTTTCTTGCACACTCAATTCGCTTGATGAAGAAGTAAGCCAAATTGTAAGGTTGTTCGGTAACGATACAATACAACATGTGAGCAAGGCATGCCGGGAGATGGTCACGGTGGCTTCCGGTACCAAACGCATTCTCGCGAATGAGTTCTTTCCAACGCTTCATGTTGGGGCCTAATCCTTTTAGAAGAATTTGATTTTCGGAAATGTCGACATTTTTGGATTTGATTTTGCGGGTGGTAGTGACACGTCCAACCCAAGAAGTTGATGAATATCGCCGAGAGAAGGAATGTCGGAGAGGTAAGGACCAAAGGTTGGTCGACAATGATGAAGGGAGTCAAGATCCCATTCATTGGTGAATACGGCTTGACCTCTAAAGGGAATTTGAAGAATTTGACCGAATTGATGAGGACGACACCAAATTCATCGGTTTGAACCGTGACTTGGCTATAGAAGTCGACAATGAAGCGAGGAATGATGAGTTCATTGATTTCATAAAGACAATCGAAGTTGATGCTTGTGAACAAGCGATCAATGAAGTCGGATTTATAGTGGGCTTTGTCTATTTTTGTTTACTCTAGGTTGAGGAGTTTCAGACCTAGGATGAGAACTTATTGGTTTTCTAGGTGGTGGAGTTTTGGATCTTATTTTTGGTTTTAAAGGTTCGGCCTCGGGTTTTAAAGATGATTTACGAAAACTTTTAACTTCCTCATCACTAGCAATAGGTACTAATCTATCTTTTAAAAGAATGTATTTTGGTTTAGGTTTTAACTCACTAGTTTCATCTTCAAATTTTACATTTTTAGTTTCACTAGTTGACACTACGGTTGAATTATATCCTAACCCGGTTTTATCTCCGGATACTCTTTGAATGCTAATTAGTTTCTTGAGTGATTTACTACTATTCTCAAATTTCTCAAGTTTATTAATTTCTTCTTTAAGTTGTTCATTCTCATTTTTAACAACTATACATTCTTTACATTCCATAATACTTTCTTTACCTTTTTCTAAGTTGTGTATCTTCATTTTTAATTCAATTATTTCATCTTTTAATTTGTTGTTAGTTTATTTTAGTAGTTTATTTTTAGTCATGACTTTTTGTCCTACTTTGCATAATATACTATATTCGCTATCTAAGTCTTTTTCATCTAAAGATAGATTCTCATCACTATAGTATTCGGTTTCGGAACATACCTCATTTGATGCCTTTGCCATGAGACACTTTTCTTCTCTTGTTGTCTCTTTTTCATCATTGTCACTATCGCTCCATGTTCCTCCTACAAACGCCTTGTAATTTTGACTTCTTGACAATTTCGGACACTCTCCAATAAGATGGTTTGGATCTCCACACTTGAAGCACTTCCTTTCACTTTTGCCATTCTTATCGTCCTTGTTTCTTTGTGGTGTCTTTCTTTCATCATATGGTTGTCTAACGTATCTTCCTCGTCTTTTAAAGAATTTCTTGAAATCTCTCACCGCCATAGCATATTCTTCGTCATCGCTTTCGGATGTTGAGTATTCTTCGTCACTAGAGTCCTTCTTTGCTTTTAGTGCAATTGATTTACTTTTCTCCCTTTTTCCTTTGACCATTTCGGAATTTTTCTTTATTATTACTTCATACACTTTCAAATTTCCAATTAGTTCATCAAGTTGTAGAGTTGATAAGTTCTTTGATTCTTCAATAGCCGTCACCTTAGCACGCCACTTCGGATGGAGAGCCCTAAGAAATTTCCTTACAAAATTCTTGCTAGAAAAATTCTCATCAAGTGCTTTTAGACTTGTGATGATTGTGTTAAATCTAGCAAAAGCATTATCTATCGATTCCTCTTCCGGAATCGTAAATTGTTCATATTGTTGTACAAGATCTATTTTATTATCTTTGACTTGACTATTACCTTGGTGAGTGATTAGTAAGGAATTCCAAATTTCTTTTGCGGTATTACAGATAAAAATTCTTTCATATTCTTTGCGTGGTAACGCATTGTAAATCATCATTTTAGCCTCATTATTTTTAGCAAGTTTCTTTTTCAAATCATCGTTTTTTTTTCAAAAGATACAAGTTCATCCTTTTTAGTTTCGGGATTATATTGTAAAGGAAGAAAATCACCATTAGTAATAACATGCCAAAGATCTAGATCCTTTGATTTCACATAAGTTTCATATCGATTTTTCCAATAGAGAAATCCATCACTTTCAAATAGTGGTGGTCTTTGCATAGATTGCCCTTCTAAATATTTTTCCGATTCCATAGACCGATTCAAGTTTTAAAATACAATATATTTTAAAAATCTTGTTTGACGTGGCTTTGATACCAATTGTGGAAAACTAGAAGGAATGGGGGGGTTGAATAGTTTTACGTCCGTTTTAAAATTTATAAAAACAAGTTTGTTTTAAAACTTCGATTCTAGTTTATGTGAATTCAATACTTGCACTATATGAACAATTATTAAGTTACTAACTAACTAAGCAAATATAATACAAGTATATAAGTAATGAAAGGATAGAGTTAGAAAGATCAAACCACAACACAAGGATTTATAGTGGTTCGGCTACAAGGTCACCTTCCTTGTTCCTACTCCACTCCCCGAGTCACCTACTCGAGAGTTTTCTTCACTATGTCAACAAACTCCCTTGTGGCGGAGAAACCTTACACGACTTTCGCTTACACCAATTTAACGACACAAAGCTAGATGTCGGGTTCTAATCCTAACTAGAACCAATCTCACAACACTTCACAACTTCTACACTACTTGTACACACCACAACTTCTTCACTACTTCACACCACTTCACAACTACACTACTTCTTCTTCTCTACACAACTTCTACTTCACCTAAATCTACTTATTACAAGCACAACACAACTTCACAAATGATTTACACAATATACAATACTAATCTACAAGGTTATAAATAGCGTGAGGCGTGGCGTGGCGACATGGTCAAGCCTCAAGCTTTAGCGTGAGGCGTGGCGGCATGGCGTTTTTAAGGCGTTAATTAAGGCGGCAAAAAGTATTTATAGATTTATAGATTTATATTATATTTCATTAGTATATCATATTTCATATACATCTAGTTTACAAAAATTGTTATACATAAGCAATAAAGTCAAAAAACTCTCTTTGCATTTTTAATCTTCTTCAAATACTAGTAAACCCCTAAACGCCAAATACCAGTAAACCTCAAATACGATGCCCAAATTCCAATTACTAGTAAATCCCCTAAACGTCTCAAATACCAGTACACCTTATCGCGCCTTATTGCACCTCATCTCATTCCAAGCCTTAAGACGACGCCTTGGTCTATTGCGTGGCATGGAGGTGACGCCTCACGCCTTTGCGAGGCCTTTGCGGTGCCAAGGCGCGCCTTTTAGAACACTGCTAATCTACAATACTTCTTAAACTTGATGTTGAAGGAGTATTCTTCTCTTGCACTTTGGATGAGGAAGGATGAGGAGGGATTGAATCACTTGAAACAAAGATTAATAATCTTATTATCAAACGGTTTAGAAAGATGTTTAGAGAGGATTGGATCTGAAAATTTTAGTGCAAAAGGTGAGGAAAAATACCAGGTTTGAAGAGATATTTATAGGCAAAGTTTTCTGACAACAGGAGCGTGCCGGCCCCCTTAAATGGTGGATGGCCCCCTTAAAATTAAGGGGGCCGCCCTACTGTAACGGCCAGAAACTTTGTCTTTTTTCTGGGGAAAGTTTATTTGGTGAAAAACTAACTGATTTTGGTTAAAAATTTAAATTCATATATTTAGTATGATTTAAACATTTTCCTTTATTACCAAATATGTTTTTCAAAAATATATAATAAGTTTATATTATTAAATAAACTTTGTAATATTTAAATAAACATCCCTTTGATCATAAAATGTATTAGGCATTTGTTTATTCATACATTAACAATCTGTTCCAGAGTTTTAATATGAAAGAGAAGAAGAGAAGAGACAAAATTGGGCAGAAAAGAAGAGGAGAGTAATGTAATTTGTTTTTTTACACCATGTTCCCGAGTTGAAAAAGAAAAGAAGAGAAAACCGATGATTTTACAATTATACCCTTTGTTACATACAAAATTTATCTTTTATTCTTGGGCATTTAAGTCATTGTTTAATTACAAAGTTTCCGAATATACTTTCCTTCCAAATCATCCCACTTTTGGGAAGAAAGTTTTGGAGAGAAATAAAACCAAATTTCATTTCCTTTTCTTTTCTTTTCTCTCCTGAAAATACTCTGAAACACAAATTTATTTTGTTTTCTTCCCACTTCTTTTCTCTTCTTTCAAAATTAAAACTCGGGAACGTAATGATATAAACTAACTTAATACTTGTTTACGTATTAATTTTACGTTTAATGTTTTTACATTTTGTGATCGTCAAAACATAGAGATATCGAAAAATATAAATAACGTTTTTATGCATTATTTATATCAACAGTGTCCTATCTTTTTATACTTTTCTAAAGGTTCAGATGTACTATTTTGCCATACGGTATGAAATTGACATTTTATGATTAGGTTTAAATAAAATTTACTTGAAGGGTGACGAAGATATTTAACGATGATATGAGATTTTGATTTTCTAGTTGACGGAGTGAAAAAAGTGAAATATCAGTAGGAATGAAAACAAAAATGAGGGTACATGACGTGGCGTTGGTTTTAGGCAAGAGAGTTTGTTGAGATGTGGGGCTAAGATCTGCTTAACTTGGGCTTGTATTACTAAATAGCAATGTTTTCAAGATTGGGGTCATACTTAGGATCGATTTCCTCTTTGCAAGATTGAGATCGTAAGATCGGATCGAGATCTTAAGATCCTACCATAATGTCATTTTGTTAATAATTTTTTGTAATAATACAAATCTATAAATTATTACATATTATAAAGGTTTTTCTAACTTGTGTCCTAGGGGCACAAGTTAAGCACACAAAAATGTATACTTTTTGTGGGTCCCTATGTCCTTTTCTGTGGGTCCATCAGTCCATTTTTTGTGTTTAACTTGTGCCCTCATTGCACAATTTAGAAAAACCCATATTGTAAACGCAATTATATAAATATTTCGTAGAGATGTTGTCCTAAATTATGATTATGAAATGTTTAAAAAGATTAACATGTTGTTTTTTAACTTCTACAAAACACAATCCATAAATTTGTAGTTTTTTAGTTTATGGGCCGAGAAAAGTAACATCGGGTCATATTAGATCTTAAGATCTTATGGTCAAGATTGGGATCCTATAAGATCTTAAGCTTTCAAAGATCCTATGTAAGATCTGGATCGTTTTTGCTTTGCAGTATCGTAAATTCGTAGGATCCTTGGATCAGGATCGGGATCCTGACAACCATGCTAAATAGTACTACGTACTATCATGTTGAAGACAATGTTAATCTCGTACAAATTTTATAATGTGCAGTTTGGTTTGTGGGTTTTGAGGGTTAGGATAGGGTTTAGGTATTACTCCGTATAAAAGTTGTTTGGTAGACATAGATGGGATTTAAATATTGGCATCATGTCTAAAAATTGTGACTGCACAAAATCCACCTTCTCTTGTTGGTTTTCATCAATAAATACATGTTTCGTGGGCCCGTATTTATTCCTAACATCAAATTTCTTTTTCTTTCTATTTTCTTGTTTATTTTTAGTAGAAGATATTAATTAAAAATCTTATATCAATATACTAAACAAATACTCCC
The DNA here is from genome assembly GCA_014162995.1 of Artemisia annua. Taxonomy (NCBI): domain Eukaryota; kingdom Viridiplantae; phylum Streptophyta; class Magnoliopsida; order Asterales; family Asteraceae; genus Artemisia; species Artemisia annua. Next base: position 36,858 of record LBNU01004617.1, on the reverse strand, counting down.
TCCGTCCCAATTTATTTGTCCACTTTTGACTTTTGAAGTCTTTCTTTTACGATTTTGACCTTAAATAGTTTCTATTGTGTTATTTAATACTTGAAACAAAATATATAAATGGATTGAGTTTTAAATGTATTTTCATTATGTATAAGTTTCATCAAGTATTATATAACACAAACAACAAAATTTAAGGTCAAAGTTAAAAAAGAAAGACTTCAGAAGTCAAAAGTGGACAAATAAATTGGGACGGAGGGAGTAATTTTTATATTTAATAATATATTTTCTCTATTTTCATTTATTTTCACTAAATCTGAATCCAAATAATTAAAAAACCTAATCCAAATCCAAATTCTATACCTAGCTACAAACCAAATGGCCCCTTAATTTTTTTCTTTCACCCAATGACATTCATTGTTGACTTTGACTCATGTTCATTTTTCTCATCGTTTCAACTGGCCAACAGATGTATAAGGCACTGTGACACATCACTTAATAAAAACTATTTTGTAAAAAATATGTGATTACAACATTTCATTCTAAACAAACCTAGAGTTACTTTTGCTTGTGAAACTAAGGTAGCGTTTTAGTTATAGAAATTTTTTTTTTTTTTTTTTTTTTTTCGCTTTAAAATTCTTTGAGAAAGGAATGGTTTTTCTTCTCTAGAAAAGAGCTGAGAATTTTGAAGGGCTAATACCAAAAAAACTCATTATACTTGTCAAAAATAGTACTTTTGTGTATCGAACTTTTTTTTTTCCTCATTAGTGTATTAAACTTGCATTTTTTGTCTCTTTTACGCATTTTCGTACAATTTTATGACATATTTTCCCCTGGATTTTCAAAGATTTGAGGGGCAAAATTGTCCCAAAGTGCGTAAAAGTGGCCAAAATTTTGAAGTTTAGTACACTAATGAGGAAAAAAAAGTTCGATACACAAAAGTACTATTTTTGACAAGTATAACGCGTTTTTTTGGTATTAGCCCAATTTTGAAAATCCGTTTAGATGGAGTTATGTTTTTCCTTTTTGAAAAGATTACCNACGAAGTGAAAAAAGTGAAATATCAGTAGGAATGAAAACAAAAATGAGGGTACATGACGTGGTATTGGTTTTAGGCAAGAGAGTTTGTTGAGATGTGGGGCTAAGATCTGCTTAACTTGGGCTTGTATTACTAAATAGCAATGTTTTCAAGATTGGGGTCATACTTAGGATCGATTTCCTCTTTGCAAGATTGAGATCGTAAGATCGGATCGAGATCTTAAGATCCTACCATAATGTCATTTTGTTAATAATTTTTGTAATAATACAAATCTATAAATTATTACATATTATAAAGGTTTTTTTAACTTGTGTCCTAGGGGCACAAGTTAAGCACACAAAAATGTATACTTTTTGTGGGTCCCTATGTCCTTTTCTGTGGGTCCATCAGTACATTTTTTGTGTTTAACTTGTGCCCTCATTGCACAATTTAGAAAAACCCATATTGTAAACGCAATTATATAAATATTTCGTAGAGATGTTGTCCTAAATTATGATTATGAAATGTTTAAAAAGATTAACATGTTGTTTTTTAACTTCTACAAAACACAATCCATAAATTTGTAGTTTTTTAGTTTATGGGCCGAGAAAAGTAACATCGGGTCATATTGATCTTAAGATCCTATGGTCAAGATCGGGATCCTATAAGATCTTAAGCTTTCAAAGATCCTATGTAAGATCTTGATCGTTTTTGCTTTGCAGTATCGTAAAATCGTAGGATCCTTGGATCAGGATCGGGATCCTGACAACCATGCTAAATAGTACTACGTACTATCATGTTGAAGACAATGTTAATCTCGTACAAATTTTATAATGTGCAGTTTGGTTTGTGGGTTTTGAGGGTTAGGATAGGTTTAGGTATTACTCCGTATAAAAGTTGTTTGGTAGACATAGATGGGATTTAAATATTGGCATCATGTCTAAAAATTGTGACTGGACAAAACCCACCTTCTCTTGTTGGTTTTCATCAATAAATACATGTTTCGTGGGCCCGTATTTATTCTTAACATCAAATTTCTTTTTCTTTCTATTTTCTTGTTTATTTTTAGTAGAAGATATTAATTAAAAATCTTATATCAATATACTAAACAAATAATTTTTATATTTAATAATATATTTTCTCTATTTTCATTTATTTTCACTAAATCTGAATCCAAATAATCAAAAATCCTAATCCAAATCCAAATTCTATACCTATCTACAAACCAAATGGCCCCTTGATTTTTTTCTTTCACCCAATGACATTCATTGTTGACTTTGACTCATGTTCATTTTTCTCATCGTTTCAACTGGCCAACAGATGTATAAGGCACTGTGACACATCACTTAATAAAAACTATTTTGTAAAAAATATGTGATTACAACATTTCATTCTAAACAAACCTAGAGTTACTTTTGCTTGTGAAACTAAGGTAGCGTTTAGTTATAGAATTTTTTTTTATTGTTTTTTCGCTTTAAAATTCTTTGAGAAAGGAATGGTTTTTCTTCTCTAGAAAAGAGCTGAGAATTTTGAAAATCCGTTTAGATGGAGTTATGTTTTTCCTTTTTGAAAAGATTACCTCGGATTGCGACGATGGGTGGCGACAGCGATGATAGAAGGTGGAGATGTTACAAATGATGATTAGTGTTAGAATGAGATACTTAAATAGTAGATTGGGAAACCCGCCTTGTTTTGTTAAAGAGAAAAAAGTGGACAATGGTATATTGGGGTTTTTTTTTCTAGTTAAAATTAGGAAAGTGAGAATTTCACTTTTTTTGAAAATTGTTGAAAAAAGTGTCACTAAACGGGTTTTCAGGTTTTTCATGAAAAATTTCCTAAAGGATAAGGACCTCTCATGTTCATTTGAACATGAGAGGTAAAGTTGTGCATATTTTGATATACACTTGAATTAATATAAAATAAATATGTTGCAATAGTGGCAATGTACAAGCGGAGCATACACAACTTTACCTCTCATGTTTAAATGAACATAAGAGGATCTTTATCATTTCCTAAAAAATGGTATGTTTTTCACCAACCAAACACACCCTAACCTTTTTGTGGAAGTGGAGTTATGATCAAATGAGAAACCTTTTTGTGGAAGTGGAGTTATGATCAAATGAGAAATAAAATTAAAATGAGAATAATGAGAAGTGACTATAACCACACATTTTAGATGCATCTCTTCTCATTTTTTTTCTCTTTTAAAATATGTAGCTATAATTACTTCTCATCCTTCTAATTTTTATTATTATTCTCACTGGATCATTTCTCAGTAAAAGTGTTAATAAGCTGATGTTAAAGGTTTATACTTATTTAATAAGCTTATTATCTTTTTGGATAATTAGTTGCCTTTAAATAAAAATGTATGATAATTTTTGTTGGCAGTGATACTTTAGTAACTATGAAAAGCTTTAAAACAAAATGAAGAAGTCTAATGTTGTGTTTGCTTTTTTAAATGTTTTATGTGTGATTTACAAAATCACGTATGCAAGAAAAGATGTGGATCTAAAGTTTTTAAGATATAAGAAGCAAGGTTGCAAAAAACTTAAATCGGTGGTGAGGCGGTCGACCACCTTGTAGCTTGTAATCGGTCGAGGCGGGATTAATCGGTGATTAATCGGATTGGCATTTCTAGCAAATTTTGGGTATTTCCGGAAAATTTTGTGTATTTCCGGCGAGTTTTAGGTATTTTCGTCAAGTTTTTTTTCAAAAAAAAAACTTGTAATGGAGTTAAACAGTTACTATAAGTGATCAAAATAAGTTTACGGTGAGTTTTGGGTACTTCCGATAAGATTTGCAGGTTCCAGGCAAGTTTGACCACCATTGACCGCCGTTGATCGCCGTTGACCTATTTGTTTGACCCAGTTACATAAATCGACAAGGTTGGTGGCCCTGTAACGCCTAGGCGGCGATTTATCTGCCTTGTAGACCTTTTTTTGCAACATTGATAAGAAGTGATAACCATAAAAAAAAAATTAAAAAAAATAAGAAATAAAGAAAAATAAAAAAATATATATACAACATTGAAGAAGGAAAAAAATCATTTTTGCCTCTTATAACTAAAATTAAACAAACATGTTGCTTTCATTTCCTTTTCCTGCTTGCAAACATAAAAAGAAAAAACAAGTAGATTTCTTTTATTTTCTCTTCTCGCTTGCAGAGAAAAATGAAAAGAAATGATTTTAACAAAAGAAAAAAAAATGCCTAAGATTTTGTAAACTATAATTAGCATTTATGTGGAATGAAAAAATCTAGAATTTTAAAGACATGCATAATATTATTTGATTTCTTAATTAACTATTTATATGAACGTAAAATGCGTATTTACTCAATTTAAACATCAAAATGTTATATTTACTCAAAAATGTTTTAGCTACTTTTACATCATACATTTAACACTTGTGTTAGCTATTTTTACATCATTCATTTAAAATTCGTGTTTTCTTATATATTCCATTATGATTTTTAGATTGAATATATATGGCCCTTATATGAAAACCTAAGAATGTATTGATTAATGACTAGAGATTCAGTTATTAGTGAAAATACGTTTATCATGTCATACATTTTTATAATTTTTTAAATGTTCAAAAGTACTATATTGTCATACAGGGTAAGTGACACAACTAATCAAAATTGCAACTAATATACATAACAACAGCAAGAGCTTATATAACATAAAACTTTTCACTCATTTATTGATTCATCGTAATAAACATATCTTGCAAGACTACTAATTAGCTAATTAATGTTGTATTATTCCTCGATCTATCTAATAAATAAGCCCTATAAACAACATCAGTATTTGTGTGTAGTTGACCGAGCACTAATTATATTTGGCACATCTTAGATCCTAAATGGCACGTCTTTAGCAGGGATGGGGCTTCTTTGACAATTCGTTCCCTGCGTGGGGCATCCCAATTTCCTGCTCGTAGTTGTAAACGTGTAAAATCACGGATATCACTGCATCGACATATCTCATCCCACGTCCCAAGTTGTTTACAACACCTTTGTAAAAGCGAATCTTGTTGCTTTTGCTCTTGGTGTTTCGTAAGGGTGGTTCCTTGCGGGTCGACGAACCTTGACAACCACATGTGGCAATAATTTTGAGATTGTTGTTGAATCTGCTTAGTACAATTCACTTGCGTTGCAGCATTGATCGAAGCTGCTAAGCAGACAAGGAGTATTCCAACGATTGCATATCTTGTTGCCATTGTAGATAGATGTGATGTGTTGATGTGTATATGAGGGTAGTCATATATATAGTAGTTTTGCGGGCGTTTGCGTACAAATAAAGGTTTAAAGTTTTATATTTTATTTTCATGGTCTCTGACGATTTATCTGAAGTAGCAAATTATAATTGAATTTCATAAGTATTCCATAAATAGAGCAGAAATGTTTGATGGCATAAGTCATTCATTGTATGTAAAGACGTTGAATATAAATTTGAATTTCTTTTCCTAAAAGAGTTACTATAAATAAAGAAAACACGCTATTATTAGATACTAGATGCGCTCCATTATACAACTTATCACATTTATATTTAGAGAATACAGTACGTGGCAATGGTCGTACGCTATTCGTCAATATATTGCATGCCGGTTTATGCGTAGTCATTCATTGATGAGTTCGTGGTTCCAACCACACACGACATTTCAGTATTTTTCCTTTTCTAAAAGGCTATGTGTCTTGGGTGATGTATGTTGGTGATTAAAGTGGTTAGTGCCTCACGATATTCATGAAGAAGAAAGAGTAGGTTAATATATATTAAAAGGGTAATTGCATATATATTCTTGGAAAAGCTCAAAATTGCATATATATCTAACTTAAACTTTTAATTGCATATATATCTTCCCAAAGGCTGAAAAATTGCGTATATATCCAATCTAAACTTAGAATTACATATATCTCCTTCGTAAACCTTAAATATATTATATATATCCAAATAACTATTTAAATTAAATTTACAACTCTAGAATAAATAACAATTATAATTATGTAAAGAAAATATTTCTTAAATATATATTTTCTTTATTTATAAACCTGTTGGTAGTAGTATATACGCTTTTATTGCAAACATATTTTATCTGTGATGTATATAATATATAACAACCATGATATATTTGATACTTTATTTCATGTATTCTTATTAGATATGAGATAAGGTAATTTTTTTGATACATTGTTTTTGGTCGTTCATTCTAACCCCGTGACATCGTACCCTTAAAACAAATATGTTTGTTGCAATTTTAAAATTATAATTATCATAATTTAGAGTTTAAAGTTAAATTAAATAATTATTTTGATATATACGATAAATTAGAGGTGTAGAAGGATACATATGCAATTACGAAGGTTTAGAAAGGATATATATATATGCAATTATTAAGTTAAGTTGGATATATATGCAATTTTTGAACTTTTAAAAGGATATATGCAATTATAAGTTAAAGTTGGATATATACACAATTTTAAGCTTTTGCAGAGATATATATGCAAAAAAATTTTAGTCATTAAATATTTATATTTATAATAGAAATAGTATCGTTGATATATTATTATTATTATTGTTATTATTATTATTATTATTATTGGTAACCGTGATTTCCGATCTTTTGGCCGACTAATCTACGGGGTTTGAACCCACTGTCATACAGACTCAAACCAGGTAAAACCCTCCCTTTTCAGGAGGTTGGCGTGACCACTTAAAGTTATTTGTACCTAGCAGGAATTGAACTTGAGACCTCACATACTTTAAAGTGATAGTCACAAACCCTTTTACCACTAGGCCACCCTTAAGTGGTTTAACATTGATATATTATATAATAAGAAAAAACACAAATTAAACAAATGAGTTTTTTCATTAATCAATGAGAGAACTTAATTTTAAAATTGAGCTTTTTGATTAACTAATTAGAGAAATCAAATTGGCTTTAATTTTGTCAAACCAATATAACCTCAATCCAGCAAAATAAATATTATTTACTTATGGCGTTAAAACCAAAAGTATTTTTTTCCAAGGTATTTGTCAATGTGAAAATTCAATTATGTAAAATTTATGCGGGTTATAACATTTCTCAATAAATATGTATTAAATACATGTATTGATTTATCTTTGTAATAACCGATAGTAGATGTATTGACCCGGTTTTTGCCCTAAGTGTATGGAGAGCTCATTTCTTTTCACCCTTTATACATATTTTCTTTTCCATTTTCCAAACCCTTCTTTCCTTTTTCATCAAATAACTTCTTTTTTTCAATCATATGTAAGGATTTTTTTAATTCTATCTATTTGGTATTATTCCTGGGTAGATCCCTTCAGTTCTGGATGGATCATAGGACATCAACCGAACCCTAATCACTTTATATCTCCATGATTATTCTAGATTGGTTCATTGTCGATCGTGTTATCATCAAACCTTTTGTGAAAGATAACATATTTTCTTTTCCATTTTTCAAACCCTTCTTTCCTTTTTCATCAAATAACTTTTTTTTTTTTTCCAATCATATGTAAGGATTTTTTTAATTCTATCTATTTGGTTAATAGATATTATTCCTGGGTAGATCCCTTCAGTTCTGGATGGATCATAGGACATCAACCTAACTCTAATCACTTTATATCTCCATGATTATTCTAGATTGGTTCATTGTCGATCGTGTTATCATCAAACCTTTTGTAAAATCTTTGGTTTATGATTGTAGAATCATATTTTGTTAGCACTTTGAGAGTATTTCTATTTTTGACTTTTAGAAATACTCCCCTTTACTTCTACTTGTGCTCGTAAAGTTTTTGATTTAAATTTGCACAAGGAGAGAAGAGTTCACACTTTTGGAATTGATCAACTCTTAATAAGACATTCGCGACCAGCTCGATAAAGAGTACTAAATAGTCTAAACGAAAATGGGTTATCTGTAAGTTAGTTTCGATAAAATGGTTGATCATATGTGAAAAAAAAACTAAATAGTCGCGTGACCACGTACTTATCCCAGCCAATGAAGACTTGAAGGTTGTTGGTATGGCATTGAAGGTCGTAGTTAGTAGTAGAAATAAAAGATATTCGATCAAACGGGCCGATGTTGTGAGCTAGAAACCTAGAAGAACCTAGGAAGATAATGACTCAAAGCTATCATTTTATTTATTCAAAGATAAGATGAAAGCCTTACACCTCATATATATAAGTAGGTACATACATACATGTTTATTATTTTCCATTGTTTAGGATACGATGATCTCATCTCAAAGCCATAAGAACCTTAACTAGCTAGAGATGTGACTTCGTTTATTACTCCTTCACATGCTTTCACTTCAAAACATAGCCGATGGGATTCGGCATTGCTGGACCTGTAAGTTGCATTGATCACGAAGCTGTTCAACAACGGATTTCAAACCTTGCATCTGCTGCCCCTGTTGTCCACCACGACGGCTACGACCTTGCTGTTGGCTCCATGGCTGTTGTTGCTGCTGTGCTTGCCTGTAAACCTGCTGCAAGGCCTCACACTGGCACTCGGTCTCTACATTTTGGAGCTCATTGCAGCATTGTTGCATTTCTTGCTGGTATTGTTGTCCTCCTTGCCTGCTGATGCTCATCAAAAGTGGTCCGTATGAGCCGCTTTGTTGTGCTTGTTGGATGTACCTGTTAAAAAAGATTTATGCAAGTCCATTATAGATTATGACATATATAGGATCATCGAAATCCATTCATGCATGATACATTATTTTTATAAAGTTCCAAGAATATTTATATATACACCTTTGGCATTGCTGGAAGCGTTGTCCTTGGATCCTCTGGTAGCAAGATTCTTGTGATTGTGAGCCTCTTTGGCGGTTTTCATCGATGACGGTGGTGGTAGTGCTGATGCTTGGGAGTTGGCATGATTGTACTTGAAGGTCACATTGGTTAGGAAGGTTCTGAGCCTTCTGCTTCAACTGTCGGATCTGCTGAGCGCCAACTTGTCCTTGAATCTGCTGGACATCTCGGAACACTTGCTTCACAGCCTCACACTGGCACTGCTGGCGGACGTTTTGAAGCTCACTGCAGCACTGTTGGAGGATCTGGCTTTGTTGCCTCTGACCACTACGGTTGTCTTCGAAGATACCCTGACCCTGTTGGAGGTACATGTGACACTGGTTGAATTGTTTTTGTTGGAGCTGTTGTCGACATTGCTGTGACTGCTGTGTGTATGGGATCTGGTCGTCGATGGTGGTGGTGACGATGGTTGTGTAGGCCGAAGCAAAGGCTACGATGGCTGCAAATGCGAGTGCAAGAACGATTAGCTTTGCCATTGTGTGTTTGTTGTTGTGGTGATGATGGTACTGAACTAGTGATGGTGGCTATTTATGGTGGAGTTTCGTGCGTACGTGGAGTTGTGCATGTAATAGGTGGTGGAATTTTAGGTTGCTGAGTAACACGTACTATGAGTTTTAACGTTTAACAAGTAATATGTGGCGAGTGGAAGTATGTACTAAGTGTCTATTGTCTTATCTGAACACTTGTCGTCCATGTGGATTTGAAGTATAGTAATCTAATACTCATCTAATATAGAAGATCGAATTCAAATATTTAAAAAGTGTAACACGATCACGTAATCGACTTGCATCCACGGGAATTAGGGCATCAACTCAGGTTAATCGTATTAGTCACAAACATTTTTTTACCCACATTGGTGCGTGGGACTCTCTCTTATTATGTCTTTTTAGTCTAGCAAAGCAGTCTAAAGGAGTTACTAATAACACGTCGTCTGTTAGGAAGTCGTTCACATTTTATAGCGAGTTGGATAGTCGAAATTTGTGAGTCTCACGCTTAAACCACCGGCTAAGGTAAAAAGTTTTGTTAAATTATAATTATAAAGCCTCACAAGTAATAAAAACCCTCTGTTGTTACTACATCTCCGAAATGTATTACATCATCATGAAGATAAAACAATAAATAGCTCAAGCAATAAGAATAAAAAGAACAAATATGGACGGTATAAAATATAAAGTTTGCTTTTGTTATTAGTTACTCCTTTTAGACTCTGCCTCGTTAGACAAAAGACATAATGGGTGAGAGACTGTTAAGAGACCAATTAGAGATGGTCAATCTCCCAAGAAATAAATACGAGATGAGATGGATAAGGCCTTTTGAGCGGGCAAGACTCCAAGCAAATAAGATAGAAACTAGACTTTACTTTTCTTCATTCATTTCTGATACAAACCATTACAATTTATAATAGTAAGTAAACTGCCGATTCTAATTAACTACCCACTAATAATATGAATGAATATAAAAGAGAACGTGATGCTTGAGACTTGCTAAAATGAAGAAACACATGATAGACCATAATGCAATACAAAATAAAACTGCAATCTTGACCCATTCTTCATAGACTCGGTGTGTGATGTACATGTCAACCCGTATCAATACTCCCCATCTTAAAAACGAGCCTTGTCCTCAAGGCTCATGGTTTTGTATCTCCGGTCGCGCGACACCCAAGGTGGGTCGAGTTCGGGTTCAAGAAAAACAAACTTTGGTGGATGGTATTCGTGACTTAGAGGAAATGTCTCCACGCAACAAAATATGGCTAACATGCCCTTGATGATAAGCGAGGGAAAGGGAACTCGAGTTTGTTTGGGGACATCATTTTGGATATTGGCTATAGATGAAACGATGGTGGCCGTCAGCAACTTGGCCATTTGGTTTTCAAGTTTAGGGGTGCGAATCTGCCCGTTGTTGTTTGGTGGTGGCATGATGATATATGGGTGTGTGTTTGGTGGACTTGTAGTGACGGTTGGTGGCGGTTGTGTGTCGTTGTCAATCTTGGGGATGGTTGTAGTAACATTGACGGTTGTGGGTATATTGGTGATAGATGTAGAGGGCACGATGAGAGCTTGAGCCATGGTTTTGTCGGGTTTAGCGGTATTAGTAGTGATAAACGTATTAGTACTCCGTTGGTGAGTTTGAGCGATGGTTGATGCGTTGGTATCTCGTTGGTTGATGCTGTCGAAAAGGGAGACAATGGAGATGGAAGTGGCAAGGAATTTGGCCATGACGGCTTCGAGTTTGGATATGTTGTCGGCCAGGGTGGCCATGGATCCTTGTAGGGAAGGTGTCGAGTAAGTCAATGAAAGCACCATTGTTAAAAGACCGATTAGAGATGGTCAATCTCCCAAGAAATAGATACGAGATGAGATGGATAAGGCCCTTTGAGCGGGCAAGACTCCAAGCAAATAAGATAGAAACTAGACTTTACTTTTCTTCATTCATTTCTGATACAAACCATTACAATTTATAATAGTAAGTAAACTGCCGATTCTAACTAACTACCCACTAATAATATGAATGAATATAAAAGAGAATGTGATGCTTGAGACTTGCTAAAATGAAGGAACACATGATATGTAACACCCCCAAAAATCGTACAGCGGAAGACTTACAAGCTTTTGTGGTGTTACGGGGATTGGTACCATCACAAGTATAGATAACAAGATCATAGATAGAAAATAAAAGTAAACTAAATCAACAAAGTTAAAGTTTACATTCATTCCAAGATCTTAGGGTTTATAGGCCCAAATAGATAGCATAAAAGATACGTCCAAATTTATTATCAGAGTGCATATCGATTTCCCTCAAACCAGCCCAAGTCCAAAGCAAGCTTCACCAAAGTCCAAGAAAAAAGCTTTCATCAATTACCTGAGAAAAACATGCTTAAAAGTCAGCTTTCGCTGGTGATTTCATAGGGTTTAATCATTCGAAATACTTACGGGACCTGAAGGATTTAGCGCTATGTGTATGACTAGGGCAGGCATAGACAATCATACTATACTCATCACAATTCCAATTCCATCACAATCATACTCATACTAGTTTACCACCTGTCTAGAAGGCGGAGGGTCAGGTGCGAGCGGGCCACATCTCGACGGTACACTAGCCAGGAACACTAATAGTAAGGAACCACCCATTACTACCCCGAACTAGGCCGTAGTAGTGTATACTCCAAACCAGGGTTTCGCCCTAGTAGGTCGACAACTACCCGTCTATCCTAAACTAGCCCACACAATAGCAAAACAATTTATACCAGGTCCAAGAAATGGGTAGCATGTTTTCTCCCCCAAGTTCAGAAATCATTCAAAAATAAATGCGAGTAAAAGTGGGGCTATAAACTCACCTC
>LBNU01004617.1:10740-24318 GCA_014162995.1 Artemisia annua | reverse complement strand
TTTGAAAAAACGATTTTCTAAAGAATCACATATTCCAAGTCCACGTGTTCCGAGTCATGACCTCTCGTCCACATAATATCAAGCTCAATTGTCAAATGAATCGATCGTCAAAGTAAATCAAGAACTAAAAGATAAATGACTCAACACTGCACAAAACAATAGATCATACAAAATATAATAACCCCGATGTCCAATATACTCCAAACACCAAGCTCAATTCGAGGTCTGTCTACGACTCGTACTCTAAATCTTACTCTCACGTTCACTAAGTATTCAACTTATAACTCCGAAATGTTTTTTTTTTTTTCCGATCCAAACACAAGGATACAAACGTTAGTTACAAGTGAATATATATAACTTAGTCACGTATTTCACCAAAATAATACTCATAACCACAATATACTCGTTTTCACATAAAACTATATTTTCCGTTACCAAATATACGTATTACTCCCATTTACCTCAATGTTTCACATAATTCACGTAATACACATAAACATATACCACAAGCATACTAGTCACAATATTCCACATTTTACCAATGTTTTCCGACAACTTAACCATTTTACCACTTTCAAGTGTATATCTCGACACAATTCTACATATTACCATATTCGTCACAAATTCGCATAACGCGCCAAAACGAGCTACTAAATCATACACGTACCAAGTAAACAACCACAAAATGACCACAAGGACTAACCCGTGCCCACTAGGCCACGGTGACCTTGGGAAACGAGCCCAAACTCTCGGCCAAGGGCCCTAGTGGCTCGACCAAACAACCAAACACTCCCTATACTTACCAATCTTGTTCCAAACACTATCAAATCATTACCAAATCATGCTAGGAACATACCACAACAACCAATATCATCAAAATGGGTCAAAACACCAAAAACAAAGATGGGTCGTGGGTCAAACCCACGGTTTGACCACGAATTCGAATCCCAAACACTTCTAAACGATACCAAACTTGTTTTTCTTATGTTTTTATTAACCAAAACGTATTAAAACATCAAAACCCACTTAGTTTTACCCAAACTTTACAAGAATTCGTGGGTTTGACTTGTAACAAAGTCAAACCTTCAAGAAATACTTACCACTTTACCTTTTCTTCAAACCAAACAAGATTTCAACAACAAAAGTGATGAAAACACTCTTAAACCTCACGAATCTATGTGGGTTTTAGGGTTTTGGGTCGTTTTGATGTATAAAAATTATATAGGAATGATTGGAAATGGATGGGGATGATGTTTTTGAGCTTGGTTTATAAAAAAAAATGAGTGTGTGTGTGTGTTTGGTGTCTGGCCGGCGCAAGGAAGAAGAAAAGAGGGAGTAGGGTTTGTGATTTTGTTATAAAATGATTTAGGGTGTTTATGTTGTTGTAAGTTTGAGCAATTGGCAAAAATGGTCCCCTTAGTTGTTAGTTTTAGAGTTTAGTTGAACTAGGGAGCCCAAAACTTTTATTTTTATAAAACTTACCCCAAAACATATTTTTGAGTTTATAAGTCTAGCCGGTAGCCACCAAATTCGTTTTTAAGTACACACCACGTGTTTTACAATAAATTCCCCAATATATTTCCAAAAGTTCTTTTAAATAATAGACCCAATTAAAAACATATTTTTACGACTCGGGTAAACTAAGTGAATTTTTATGTCAAAAGATTCTCAATCATTACTTGTCCAAAAATACGTTTCATTAGGATTTCTAGTGCCAAAGTCAAATAGTGCCTAACGCGAAGTACTCAAATAGCCTAATTATTACTCAAAACGATAAACGTTTGATATATATTCAACTTTCCAATCCAAATTCCTTAAAATCATTTTACTTCAATACTCGGGTTTATAGAAATAGTAATGCGGAAGTTTTTAAAGTCACCCAAATTTACCAGTTGTCACATGATAGACCATAATGCAATACAAAATAAAACTGCAATCTTGACCCATTCTTCATAGACTCGGTGTGTGATATACATGTCAACCCGTATCAGAGACCCACTCACCAATGTGTGTAAAAACTCTTTGTGACTAATAAGATTAAGTTTAGTGGTAATCGGTAAAAGTGATCATCGGTAAAATATCATGTAGGAGTTTGGCATATATTATTGTTGATATTAGGCCCATTTATCATTTTAACGTTAGCCTTATTATTATAGTATTTTTTATATGGGGTTTTTGCATATATATCCTTCCGAAAATGCATAATTGCATATATATCCAAAGCATGCATAAAAGCCATTGTACTATGTGCATCAAAAACTTGTACAAAAAGGATATATATGCAATTATTCACTTTGGGAGGATATATATGCAATTCTGACTTTTATTATGTATTAATATCAGCTTGTGGCATTTATTTGCTTTATGTATTAATACTGGCGTGCAAAAAAAAAAAAAAAAAAAAAAAAAAAAAAAAAAAAAAAAAAAAAAAAAAACATGTATTAATACTGGCTTGTCCATATCTATTCAGTTATGCGAATAGCATAATTTTATAGATAAACTGGTTGGCATCGATTATAGTCCCAAATAGCTAAGATACAGGGCCGTCCCATGAATTTATGAAATTTTTAAGGGCCCTGTACGAAATTAAATAATGAGGCTTTTCGATAATGAATGCTATATATAAAGTGTCACCATTTATAAGATATATAATTCAATTAGTTAGCTAAACGTGCTAAAATATTACTCATTTAAGATACTTTCTCATCTAAATACTTTTTTCTTTGTGAAAAATATGTGTACACATACATATAATTATTAACGGGACAAATTTTGAGGCCCTTAAAAATTTTGGGGCCCTGTGCGGTCGCTCACCTTGCACACCCTCAAAGCCGGCCCTTCTAAGATACATATGATAAACTTTATTACATTTTACACAGTATAATATTACACATCTCTTAAGCACCAAATATGATACTTTAGTTGAAAATTATTAATACCATGTTAATATACATATGAATTTACAACAACACATTATCTAAAGTTTATTTTAATATAACCTTTTAAAATTATCATTTATCATCATTCTTGTTTATTACACTTGTCTTACAATATAATTAAAAAGTGCTGATAAATGCAAATATGCAATGACTGCCTTAATATTTAAAAACATTTACGGAGTTAACTACAAAATATAATTAGTAAATATATACTCTCTCCGTCTCAAAATTATTGTCAGAAAATAAAATTCACATAATTTAATAAAAGTAGTTTCAACCACTTAAATAGAATATTCTCCCACTTAATTCTCTAGTTTTTACTTTAAAAAATGAACAATTAATTTGAGACATCCCGAAAGAAAATATGGACAATAATTTTGAGATAGAGGAGTATTACATAATAGATTTATCTTTCCGTACTTTGCAATTTTTTTTTTCATTATTAAAGTTGTACCAATTTATAAAGAAAATAGGGTTTTGTTTTGTTTTTTTTTTGTTTTTTTTTTTTGAAAATTCCAAGGTGTTTTTGCTAATTTTGTAAACAGGTAATAGGAATTAACAATGTTTCTTTCATGCTTTATAATAATTTGTAGGCGTCAAATGTGCAACATGTTTAATACTCCTATGTTTTATATGTAGTGTAAATAATAGAGCAATGTGACATGTGGCATTTTTTTATATAATAAGTTTATTAATACTTAATCATTAAGGCTAGAATGTGTGAGGATACAAGTTCAATCCTGTTAGGTGCAAATAATTTCGAAATTGTCACACTAACCTCTAGAAAAAGATAAGATATACCGAGTTTGATTATGTGTGATGATAAATTCAAAACTTATGAATTAGTTGGTCAAAAAGTGAAAAACCAAAATTACCTAATAAAGAAATAAAGAAAGTAACACTATATATGTAAGCTTTTTGATATTTGTTCTTCATGTACGAAGAATGTTTGACGAACGAATATCTTGAAAGAAACTAAGATAGATTATTATGAAAAGCATAAATGAATCCAAATTTTACATTGGTGCATTTGTTTTGCTTCAAATAATCAACTCGGTAATTAGTTTTGTTAACTAATTAGTTAATACTTACCGAGTTTAGAGATTAAGTCAAACTGTCCCACTGAAAGTCTTGTTATATGCATTCCAGTGACGTAAACCCATCACATAATGACACATATTGAGCGATCCATCATGCCATATGGATCTTAGCCTCTAACAAATACTACCTCTAACAAATACCACATACTGATCATCCATTCTGACTGACAATGTTCGTCATTATCTCTACTTAGGACACCAATCTACCTTCTTAGATATGATTCCTCCCAACAAATTCAACCATCCCTTTAGACAAAGCGTCTTCGCTGGTTCACCGTTATGAGAAAAACCGATGCCAAGGCACCATGATCAACATCATGTTTCTTTTAGATGTTGATCATGTTCAAGTTTTTCGTTAAGTCCAAGATTTTGTAATATATGTGTTTGCTTTAAAGATTTTTTTTTTTTTTTTTCCTTTTATGTTATTTTTTGATGTTTTTTTTTAGCTTTTCTTGTATGATCGATTTTAACCATTTTCTTATTAGGTTTTTGTTTGATCATTTTTTTTTTGGGTAAACATGGGTTTCCGACTCGACATTGCGAGCCGACTAATCCCACGGCGACTACCCTTTTTGGATAGCCCGGAGTCGACGCAGGTGAACCTCCATGGCCAAAAGGGTGTTTGATCAATTTTTATTCTATCTTTTGTGGACATAATGTATATTTAATAGCAAAAACTCATGATTGCATATTAAAACAACTATTAAAATTCTATGTATTTAAATTCCTATAGGCAATTATAATTAGAATTCTAGTAGAAACAAACTTGTGTTTTGTCAAGTTGTACATTAAACATATAAAGATGTTATCTTAAAAGTTTTACTATGCTTTAATTGTGTTTAATTGCTTGTACGATATGTTATTAACATTGTTAAGAATTTTATTACTACGTATATAGAACTTGTTTGGCAGGCGCTTTTTGAGGAGCTATTAGCTTTTTGTTACAAAAATAATCTCTTTTAAAATAAGTAAATCCGTTTGGATACATTAACTTCAAACTTTTATTTCAAACAAATAGCTCCTAAATGAAAAGCTGATTTATGAAGCTTTTTAAACATTTTGAAGCTGTTAAAACTTTAAATTGTTGATATACCCTCCAAACATTTGTTTACAATTATAGATATGTCATTTTATGTCATTTTACATCTTATAATTATATTTAACAGCTAACTTAATAAACACTTTTATGCAAAAAAAAAATAAAAATAAAAATAAATTAAAAATAAAAAAAAACTAAAAATACAGCTTGTAGCTCATGTTAACAGCTTTGCAGTTTAAAGCTTACAGCTTACAGTTTACAGCTTACAGCTAGTTTTGCCAAATATACTCATAATGTAATTGATTGGTTTGTACAATATAATCACTGGAAAATGATTCATTGACCTGAAACTTATGTCTAAAAACATGCTTAACAATAAGATTGAGACTTGTACCAAAATAGAGAGTGATGATGTCATCAATAAAAGGATGACACATATGTTTAAGCATATTAATTTTAGATATAATAGTTAGGCATGTCTATTAAAGCTCATGATATTATTCAGTTATATTGCTTAACTACAAAAAAGGGCTTTTAGCGACCTTTTTAGCGACATATTTTAGGCCAGCGACCTATTTAGCGACTTCTAACGATAAGTCGCTGCAAACGAGTCGCTGATTTTTGCGACGTGTAAAACATGTCGCTAAAACTAGCGATGGAAATAACGACTTCTCATAACATGTTGCTAAAAAATTGCGACTTTACTACTGTTGATCGCAATTCATGCCGTTGTTTGTTAACGAAGTCGCTATATATGTCGCTAAAAGCATCGCTATTTTTAGGTATGCCGCTATGTAAGTTGCTGTCTATGTCGCTAGTACCACAAAAGTCGCTATTTGAGTGGCTAAGAACATCGCTATTTAGGTCGTTCTTGTGTCATTGTTCATAGCAATAATATTGTAACAATGCCACCTATTTTAATAATATTGACAACAATGATAATAATAAATTAAACTATAACTTGCAATATAAATATTCACCGTTAAAACATTACAAGAATAACACCATTTCACCAACAATGTATCTGAACTTATTAGAGTAGAATCATAAAAGAATGGACATCAGGAGTAACAACACGAAAGTCGTAACCAGAGTTTGATTGTGGAGCCACAATGCCAAAGCTAAAATCCCCAAGTTTTCCCTGAATTAGTTTCTTTGGCCACAGTTCTTGTCAAATTCTGAATTCTATCTTCCCTGGAAAGCAACATACAAACCAAGCGAATGTGACTCATTTTCTTCAAAAAACTGTTCAGTCCAGAAACCAGGGCGAAACTTGCTTGACTATGACTAAGAAGATAGAAAGGGGCTTTTCTCGCTTAGTATTGCTTTGGCTGGGGTTCCTACAACTAAATTGAGAACTTCAACAGACACTTATGGGTCAAATAAGCAGAAATCATATATTGAGTCTTAATGAATGCTAATATAAATCGTTTAGCATCTTAAATCATTTATCGCACTGACTTATATTAGTATTGTAATGATTGGCATTTGTGATCATAAGTGATGCATCAAGTCTTTATTCAAAGTAAAATTTGACAAAGTGTTCACGGGTCAGCTACACCCTACTAACCCTATTTTGACCCATACAAAAATTGACCTGTTCAATACAACTCGTTTTGACCTCTTGCCCAACCTCAAAATTCAAGCATTAATTGCCTAATTGGTATAGTGATGCCTAAGGCTTCTGCAGTAAAAACTAAGTGATGTGAAGAAGACTCACTCATTCATCAGGAGGCTCTCCTTTCGGTAGAAACTCTTACAGCAACAGAGATGGCAGAGACACTTTGAGGCTGTGTACAAAGGTCATGCATCACAACGTTATTTATGATTTAGTATAACAAGAAAAATTAAAGTCTACATGTGTTTCTTATTGTTAGAACTTGTCAACCATGCGTTCTTACTCTAACAAAAAGAAAATGATATACAACTGAAATATATCTTAGATGCAGGAAGCCTGGAAGTACTTCAACTACTGCATCAAGAAACTAATATCTGTTTCCAAGAATGCAACATAAGATTAGTTGTCAAATGAGACCTTACCTTTCCTATCACCCAAGCAAGTAAACACATACATCCCTTTTATCTTCAAAATGCACAATCGTTTTCCTGCAACATGATCGGGTTAATTTTATAATTCACTTCTATACCAATTTAGATATTACTTAACATTAACTCATTCATTTTATTGGAAATAGCCAAAAAAACAATTCCTTAAGGCGCACATCCACTTCAAGTATTATGGGAATTTTCATAATAGCAGATACCAATAAATATAAGTATTTATTCGTAATGAATAACTAGACAAGATAACTTTATAGCCATGAAACAAATGGATTACCTCTCGATTAGTGATACCTCTAGCACATGATGTCTTTTAAGTACCTGATAATAAAGCAAGAAAAGAACTAAAGCACATTAGTTTACCGTTATCAGCTACACACTTTACTCACATCTTCTCATGCATATTCTGCAAGTTCAGCTACACAATATTCCAAAATTAAGCTCAAGATACTTAATCTAGTTTCTACAATAGAAAAAACCAGCTTCATTTACAATGTCGCATCAGTAATAAACTAAACATTAAACTGAAGACACCAAAGTCATCTATACACCTATTGTTGTAAGATATCTTGCTAAACCATAAGGGCGATATACAGTTAAATACAAGTAATACCCATAGTTGTATACCAAGAGATATGAGATACTATAAAGTACTCCATATTAATGCGGTTGTACTCATTATATGCTAACAAAAATTGTTTACCTTATTCAAATGACATCCTTTCTGTAATGCTGGTGAACTGCATGGTGTGTGGCTGCAACATACGGTTGAAGACATCAGGCACCTGAAAAGGGGTCCAGTGTTATCAATTCAAGCTTAAATGAAAATTCGACAAGCAAAAAAATACAAAATTAAAGACGTAAAAGAAGTTAAAAATTACTTTTTGTTTGCCATCTCTTGTTTTCCTCTCAATTAGTGAAGGACTTCGCCCATCTTAAAAAAATACTATCTCCAAGATCATCTATATATCTTTTCAGTTCTCCAGGAGGAATAGTGGACGACGGTTTCTGTTTAACACATATCAAATCTTGACCTCCAACAGCCATCCCGATCTTATATACATTGACGTTCAGGTATTAAGCGATGACAAACCAGTCACTGTAAAATAACCCTCTTTCAGAAGCTAAACATTGACGTGTCATGATCCCTTCCCTCATACATTTTCTTACATAAGTGTCAATTGCAGTGAGTTAACATCATATAAATCTCAAAGACTCTTTGAATTCAAATATACTCGACACCAATGATTCTTCCCCAGAAGATTCATCTAAATTGCTCCAGAATTCACTCAAATCTTCAATTTCGGATGGTGATTTCCTCTTATTTCCATTACCATCCTTACTCCCCTAGATAGCCGGTTTAGAAGTTGACGTAAGAAACTCCTACAAGCCATCAAGTGCACCTTTTCTACCCACTTCATAATCAAAAGTAAACGGAACAATCTCAAAATCATGATACGGACCACATCACAACTGAATCGCTTTTCACAAGCCACACACACAATATTTTATCAGTCCCCTTCTTAACCCAATCCTTTCACAATACTTAACAGGAATGTTCCCGACACCAATTGCCCTAACTTATAAATCAAAAACTTTATTTTTATGCAAGAAGTCATGTACAACCAAATCCTCAATATCTAAACAGTGTTTTCGACATTATATCAATAACTAAAATGAATAAAAGTTATACGTTTAGGTCAGGCATTATATCGAACAGTTAGTGTGCATGTGAAAATGACCTACAGTATTCTACAAGGGATACCACTTATTCAATAGAATAACACTACATTTTGCATCAAAATTTCGCATGTATAATCATTAACCGTAAGTTTCTCAACATATCGACAACTAAAATTGACAGAATATATCAAATACTTACATAAAACACTCAGGAGTCAACACATTAAAAGCAAAACCTATCGATTATTACCGTCAAAAGTTGATAAACCACCGGAAAAACCTGAAATCGATCTTTAGAAGGTATAGTTTGAGTACAATCGATAAGGTCGCGAGTTTGTGGTGGCGATATGATGGTGGTGGCGGAGCGATGGTGGTGTGATGCTGTCGACGAAGATGATATTTGAGAGAATAATGAGTGTGATTTTTAGGAGATCTTAATATGGAAGAGGAAAAGGAAATAATTAAAATGGATAAAAATGTCTTATGCAATAACAAAACTTATTGACTTGCAAATTTGTATGATTTAAAGTTGAAATTCAGAAAACTGCTATAAATACTTAAACATAGAAATCCAAATAGTTTGAGGTTCAAATTTAGCGACGTAAATAGCAACATGTTTAAGAAAGTCGCCAATATAGCAACACCTTTACTAACATGGTTCTACCATGTCGCAAGCTAACGACACCCTTGGCGACATCATTTTGGCAAGTCGTAAATTAGCGACTTTACAAGCAACATGGTAGGGAATGACGCAAATAAAGCGACACATGTTGCGACACTACTTGCGACGATCTCAGCTCGAAACACATCGCAACATTGTTGGCGACATAGTTTGCGACATCAACTGCATAACGACGCTAAAACAATCGCTACCTGTGTCGCAACTTTGCGACTTCAACTGGTAGGTCACTAATTATGTCGCTAAAAGGCTATTTTCTTGTAGTGTAATTTAAATTAAATAATGTCTTAATCAATTTTAATGAAAAAATAGGCTTTTATTATTATTA
The DNA here is from genome assembly GCA_014162995.1 of Artemisia annua. NCBI lineage: Eukaryota > Viridiplantae > Streptophyta > Magnoliopsida > Asterales > Asteraceae > Artemisia > Artemisia annua. The sequence continues at coordinate 14,489 of LBNU01004617.1, read as the reverse complement.
TTATTATTATTATTATTATTATTATTATTATTATTATTATTATATAGTTAAGTTGAGTTGGAAACTAAGGGTCCGCTTGGTTCAAAGTGGGGAAAAGGAAAGGAATGCAAATGAATGAGTGAGGTATCAATCTCTTACCCCCAATTTACTCTATACTGGTTGATTACTCACTACGGGGTAACCAATACCTTTACGGCTTTACCCCTTACTAACCAAGCACAAACAATAAGAGATGTGGGCCTTTAATCAATCCTTTACCCATTCCCCACCCCCTTAACCCTCACCAACCACTCCCTAAAACTGCATCACTTTAGATATAGATTTTCGGAACTTAAACTTGTGTAATAGATGAGTATCAGGTTACTATACTTTAAATCCACGTGGATTATATTTCATAGTAAGTGTTTAAGTAAGACAATAGACACATAGTACATACTTCCACTCGCCACATATTACTTGTTAAAAGTTAAAACTCATGGTACGTGTTACTCAACAACCTAAAATTCCACCACCTATTACATGAACTGCTCCACGTATGCACGAAAATGCAACATAAATAGCTACCATCACTAGTTCACTACCATCATCACCACAACAACAAACACACAATGGCAAAGCTAATAGTTCTTGCACTCGCATTTGCAGCCATCGTAGCCTTTGCTTCGGCCTACACAACCATCGTCACGACCACCATCGACGACCAGATCCCATACACACAGCAGTCGCAGCAATGTCGACAACAGCTCCAACAAAAACAATTCAACCAGTGTCACATGTACCTCCAACAGGGTCAGGGTATGTTCGAAGACAACCGTAGTGGTCAGAAGCAACAAAGCCAAATCCTCCAACAGTGCTGCAATGAGCTACAAAACGTCCGCCAGCAGTGCCAGTGTGAGGCTGTGAAGCAAGTGTTCCGAGATGTCCAGCAGATTCAAGGACAAGTTGGTGCTCAGCAGATCCGACAGTTGAAGCAGAAGGCTCAGAACCTTCCTAACCAATGTGACCTTCAAGTACAATCATGCCCACTCCCAAGCATCAGCACTACCACCACCGTCATCGATGAAAACCGCCAAAGAGGTTCACAATCACAAGGATCTTGCTACCAGAGGATCCAAGGACAACGCTTCCAGCAATGCCAAAGGTGCATATATAAATATTCTTGGAACTTTATAAAAATAATGTATCATGCATGAATGGATTTCGATGATCCTATATATGTCATAATCTATAATGGACTTGCATAAATCTTTTTTAACAGGTACATCCAACAAGCACAACAAAGCGGCTCATACGGACCACTTTTGATGAGCATCAGCAGGCAAGGAGGACAACAATACCAGCAAGAAATGCAACAATGCTGCAATGAGCTCCAAAATGTAGAGACCGAGTGCCAGTGTGAGGCCTTGCAGCAGGTTTACAGGCAAGCACAGCAGCAACAACAGCCATGGAGCCAACAGCAAGGTCGTAGCCGTCGTGGTGGACAACAGGGGCCGCAGATGCAAGGTTTGAAATCCGTTGTTGAACAGCTTCGTGATCAATGCAACTTACAGGTCCAGCAATGCCGAATCCCATCGGCTATGTTTTGAAGTGAAAGCATGTGAAGGAGTAATAAACGAAGTCACATCTCTAGCTAGTTAAGGTTCTTATGGCTTTGAGATGAGATCATCGTATCCTAAACAATGGAAAATAATAAACATGCATGTATGTACCTACTTATATATATGACGTGTAATCGTGGCTTTCATCTTATCTTTGAATAAATAAAATAATAGCTTTGAGTCATTATCTTCGTGGGTTCTTCTAGGTTTCTAGCTCACAACACTGGCCGGCCGTTTAATCGAATTTCTTTTATCATACATGTTCAACCATTTATTGACACAAACATGCATATACCTCACCCATTTCGTTTTACATTATTCAGTCAAATTTAATCACGATAATTATTTTACGACTAAATGAAACTAACAATAACTTACTAAAAGTAAACGAATAAAAACCTTTTTTTTTTCCCTTTTCACCTTATCCAGCTCTTGCCTTTATACGCAGCTCTTGCCTTTATACGCCCATAGGAGGTGTTCCTTTATACGCCAATATCATTTGATTGAACTTGCCGTACCTATTTCTTTAACCCTTTGCAGAACCCAATTTCGCTATATCTTTCACGAAAAGAAATTAAATCATGTTCTTTTTTTTCGAATGGCATTTGAATTAAGAGATTAGCAAAACATTAACATATAGATACACAAGAAGAGAGGGCGTTACGAGGGTTAGAGAACCACTCTTCCCAATTACACGACTCGATTCAACTTAATACGGAAAGGTTTAAGAGTGCTCTACAATACCTATTTACATTCAACTAGGCCTTAGAGCACCCACATCAGTAACACGAGTTATATCTTAACTCAGTGCCACGTCAGCGCCACATCAGTTTTACCACTTTAACCTTAACTCAGAAAAAAACACTCACAACAATAACTCAGCTTTAACTCAACTATTTTCATATTCACCCCTAAACTAAAACCAACAATTCATTTAATAAACCATATAACATTAAAACTTAAACATTACAAAACGAAATATAAAAAAACTTAAAATAACAATAACAACGATTAAGAAAGAAAACTGAAACATAGGAAATTAAACCATACGAATTACAACTACTTATTCATCTTCTTCAGAATATTCTTCTTCATGTTGTTGTTGGAGTTGAAGACGTTTCTGCCAAACATGCTCCATAAGGTCTCGTTGGAGTTAAGTATGCATTCCTGCGTCGCGCATTTCCCTTGTTTTGCGCCTCTGCGTATCACACCTGTCGATCTACCTTTCTTGGCTCAAATTTGGTGCCGGATCCACCAACATTCTGCCATACTCACGGAGTGTAAACTTTTGATCTTTTAGAATCATGTTATGCAAAATAATGCAGGTATACATGATTCGTTGTATCTTGACAATTTTCCATGCACGTGCCGGTTGTTGTAGTATACCCAACGTCCTTGAAGCACACCAAAAGCACATTCGATATCCTTACGTGCACTTTCTTGCTTCCTTTTAAAATAACTATGTTTCTCGTCAGTCATTGCCGAGAAGGATTTGACGAAAGTTGACCACTGCGGGTAAATTCCGTCAGCTAAGTAATACCCCTGTTCATACCTTCTTCCATTTACCATATAGGGTGCCCTTGGGGATTCGTTAGCAAGAATGTTGTCAAACAAGTTAGAGTTATCTAAAACATTAATATCATTATTTGCCCCTGCCATACCAAAAAATGCATGGCAAATCCACAAATCTTGTGAAGCAACAACTTCAAGCATTAACGTTGGGTATCTTTTATCACCCCTACCAAATTGCCCCTGCCAAGCCACCGGACAATTTTCCACGCCCAATGCATGCAATCAATGCTACCAAGCATACCCGAAAAACCATGTTGATGCTCATGCAATTCGTAAATACTTTGAATGTCGGACCATGTTGGTGTTCTTAAAAACTCATGCATAAACAAATACATAACACACATGTTAAAATTATCAAGACAAAGACGTGAAGTAGTCTCACCCATTTTGAGATACATATCAAACGCATCTGGGGCGGTGCCGTACGCTAATTGGCGTATTGCAGACGTACACTTCATAAGTACACTAATACTCCCTCGACCCGTACAATCCGGTCCTAACTTAAAATATTTAAAGTGATCTGGAATATCATCGGATTCGTAAGATTCAATACCTTTGACTATTTGTAGAAATAGTTTC
>LBNU01004617.1:0-10594 GCA_014162995.1 Artemisia annua | reverse complement strand
TTTTTCTTATATTGGAAGTATAAATAGTGGAGAATTAGTAGTGGATGTGTGAAAAATATATATGTGTTTAGTTGGTATTTATAGTTGTGTTTATATGATTTTGATTTTTTTTTTTTTTTTGAAAATAAAAACTAGCCGTTTGGAATTATGTAGGGGGTGCAAATGAAATTTTTTTTTTCAAACCTAACGGATATATATATATAGACGTTGGAGGGGGGTAAAAGGAATTATTTTTTTATTTTTTATTTTTTTTTACACGATTTCACCTTAACGTTGCGTTAGTATACTAACTTGCCGCGTTAACGCGGCTTTAACGCGAGGGAACACAACGGTTAACGCACCTTAACTTGCGTTAAAACACCCTTAACGCACCCATACACGTTACCATTGTTTATGCTCTTAGGGTGGTTGTTTTCTCAAATTACAAACGGTACGCAAATTCTTGTCAGTATTGGCTAACATTTTTGTGTGATTTATTAAAAAAACCAAATCTAACTCCAAAAATTATGAAAAAATTCAGTGAACAATGTAAGACATATATGAGTCTACAAAAATTGATGAGGTCCAGAAAAATGTGTATGATGAGTTGAGTTGAGATTCATGAAGAACCCATACATGCCATAGAACCTATTAACCAATCATAGCCACCTATTTATATTTTTCACCTTTTTTTTCAAAACAACATATCTTGCAAACGGTAAATCTTCAAGCTACAAAAAAATACCATCACGACGAGAATTAAATGATCTTTCTATAGATATGCATTGTTATATACTTTCGACGAATTTTTTTTTCGACGAACTTTTTTGTTTTTTTAATTTCCGCCCAGAAAGAATCATATATGATTCGTAAAAAATCATATATGATTCGATTCTTACGAATCATATATGATTCGTAAGAATCATATATGATTTGTTAAAATTGAATCATATATGATTCTTACGAATCATATATGATTTTTCTGGGTGAAAAAAATAAAGTTCATCGAAAAAAAAGTTCGTCGAAAGTATATAACAATGCACGTCTATAGAAAGATAATTTAATTCTTGTCGCGATGGTATTTTTTTTGTAGCTTGACGATTTACGGTTTGCGAAATATTTAAGTTTTAAAAAAAGGGTGGAAGTTTATTTTTTTTATTTTGATAAAAAAATGAGTGACTAAGATTGTTTGATGGGTTCAATGGTAAAAGTTGGATTTATAAAGAACATTTGGCATGATGAGTTTTTATGTCGAAACTTTCTGCTGTAAATTTGGGACATAATATGTTTTAAAAAGTCCTATTTAAATCAATTTTTCTCAACGCCTCAGGTATATAAAAGTGATAATATGAACATCGCAAGTCATGTAAATGAAAATTTGAGTATGTAAAAGTGTTTGAATTACTTGATATTTGTGAATGATTTATGTAAAAGAACCCAAAGAACTAAACTAAAACCAATCAAGGACCAAAAACCATATTAATAATAATCCAGTACTTAATCAAACACTTAAATAACTTTTGAAAACCCTTGCTTGCCTTGTGGTGAAAGAGAGGATTTTTGTAGGTTTTGAATTTGGTGTGAGATCATGCCAAAAGTAAAGTTTATATATAGGTGTAACTGGGGTAAATTTTGAACATGTTTATGGATCAAATGTTTGTGTTACTCCTAAATTAGCAAAGACCTCACGTGATCCTGATATGGGGTGTGGGATTTTGATGGTGACAAAAGGGAAAAAGTTTTCAACACCTTGTAACTTGTAATGTTAACATAAAAGGGTGTGCATGAGGTGTTTTATGTTACAAAGCATGTGATGGACAAATCAAGATAGGGTGGCCGGTTTGTGTGACTAAAAGGGGGTTTAATTTTTAAATTTTTTGGTAAATATAGTGTGTAGTATATGAGTTTTATAAAGGTGGTGCATTGGTTTGTCATTGCATGCATACATGTACGTAAAATAGAAAATATAACCGTTCTACGTAAAACTTGAAAAATAAAATGAGTAGTCTTAGAAAACTTGCTACAGGTATTGTATCATCTCGAAATAGCTCGCTCGGTTATTCAACATCATAACCGTATGAACGCATCTTCCAGGAACAACGGATTTGGCCGGTACCACGCCTTTTGTTATGATCTTCAAAACATCTCATGCTTCAATGTGAGCGAAAGCAAGCCCCAAAATTTCTTGGAATTCGTATAACAACGATTTAGCTAAACATAATCGTTTTCACCACTCATCCGTTGATGTTGGTCGACAATCCCAGTGAACTTGTTGCAATCACGTGTCAAGGTTGTCCAATTTCCCGTAATCATATCCTTCGTACATTCAAAGGATGCATTGCGGTTGTATCCACTTTAAACTTTTTGCCAAAACGATTTTGAATTTCGGCCCACGTCAAGTCTTGTGTCATCGAATATTTGTATGAAAGTTTTGGCAAAAAGTTTTTCTTCCACTTGTGAAACGGTATGTATGACGTCAGTTTTCTTTAGTATTGACTTTTTTCCTTTTCCTTTTCCGACGGGAGATGGCTCGATCGATTTGTGAAGCTTGTGATGGTGAGTGTGGTGGTGAGTCGTGTAAAGTTTGTGGTGGTGGTTGTGTTTGTGGCATCATTTATGTTGGTTGTGAATAATTACCGAGAGCCATTTGGTTGAAGTTGTGAAATGGGTATTGTTGTTGAAGTTGGAGTAAACCATATGGTTAAATTGATCTTGGTTCATTTGTAGCAGATTTTTGTGGTATGAAGTGGGTTATGGGAAATATAGATTTTGGGAAGCATATTGTGAAAATGATTGGTTTGGGTTTGCTTATTGTGCAAATGATGGTATCGGGTTTTGTGGATAATGGGAAGAAATAGAACTAGCGGATGATGGTGTAGCGGATGACGGGGAACTAGAATTAGCGGACGAAGAAGACAGAGGAAATATAATGTCTTGAGTAACAATTGCATTTATTCGATTGACCGCAAATATAACGTAAAGTTCTTTTTAATAGTGCTAAAATTATGCCTTTTTTGGTTTATCGTAAAAAAACTACTACATTAAGTACCATTGATGCAAACCATGCGTATCTACTTACCCACAAATTAGCCACGAAAGATTACCCATGGACATGAAGGTAATGTGTAATTCTGGTTAACAAAAATTTACCCATGATATTACAGATATATTTTGCCCACTATAGTCAATTTTGTTGGTGACTAGTGGGAAACATATTTTTGCAAAGAATTTTCCCACAAATTACACATGAAAGACAATGTTATGGGTGATTTCATGGGCAAAATTGTAGGAGATTAGTGGGTAAACTTGANAAAAAAAATAGAAAAAAAAAAAAAAAAAAAAAAAAAAAAAAAAAAAAAAAAAAAAAAAAAAAAAAAAAAAAAAAAAAAAAAAAAGTCTAACTTGGCATAACTCAAGGTTGGAAATGGTTGTAACTTGCATAACTCAAGTTATAACGTGAGTTGCCACACCAACGTACGTTAAAACGCAGCCCCAACGCGCAGTAGTAGGAAATCATGTTAACTTTGTAACTTGCGTTGATTTTGTGCCACCTAGGAATAACGCAAGTTTTGCGTTATGGTACCCTTCACTCTAAATTTAGACCATTTATCATTGATTGATTTCTATTTCTATTTGATAATTCCATGAAAAAGGCGCGAGTTCGTCCCCCTCAAATGCCCATTTGCTTTGTCATTTTAAATTTCGGTACTTCAAAACTTAAATTTAATTTGTTTGCCAAACTTTTTTCTAGTTTCAATGCCAGGGGGTGAGATTTGATAACTTCGCCTTGGATCAATGAAAGATAAATGGGAGCGAAAGACACTGGTACGAGAGAGAGGTCGGTGACCACCCCAAGGTTTTTTTTCTACTTGTAATCTTTTCCAGAATGCTACTGCCAAAAGAGGGTGTTCGACAACGTTTGACCAAAAAGGACAATACCAATGCTCTAATATCTTGATGGGAAATCTAAGAATAATATAATTTAAAAGGATGGGCCTGGAATCACCTAATTAATATTTTTTTAAATTTGGTGAATGATTTGAAAATTCTCTTTACGCTATGTTCTCGGGTGGTGTTTATAAAGGAAAAGAAAAGAAGTGATGAGAGAGAAAAGAAAAGAAGAGAATCACTTCTCTTCCTCCCTCTTTCTCTCAAAAATGGGAAGAAACATTTATATTAGAAAAATCCTGCATCTTCCTTTCTCTTCTTTCCGGTTCTTTTTCTTTCTTCCCCATAAAAGATCTTGAAAACACAATTTTTTTTAGTTTCTTTCCTTTTCTTTTCCTTTCTCTTGTATATGAATCTCAAGAACACAGTTTTAGAGAGCAAGTGAATGGGAATGAGGCCATTAAATTACAAAAGTCATTCTTGTAGTTTGGTCAAATTGCATGTTTCGTCTATATCTTTTCAAAAATGAAGCATCATCCATGTGGGGAACTAACGAGTGCAATTATTGTCTCTAGTCAAAGTGAAATGACTAAATTGCCATTGTTTTCTTTCTATTTAATAAAATAGAAAGGATGGACATTTTATTCATTTTATTTTGTCCAGGGATGAAAATTGCACTTGTAAGTTTCCCACAGGGACGGTGCATGCACTTTCATAAAGGCAGGGACAAAATCTGGACAAACCACAAAGACGATTTTTGCAATTTATTTTATTATTCAAATGAGAAGAGACAAAGAAACGATTTAATTTACTTGGCATAGAGCCGAATTTGTTCATATGGGTAAATTGCATCTCACAAAGTGGAAGGTCTATAAGGTCGCAAGAAGAAATTAAATAAAATCATTAAAAGCATCAGCACCCCTTTGAAAAGAAAGATGAACCTAAACGTTCATGTCTTGATGGAACTTCAGTAAAGTCACCAAGAATAATAGTAATGGAGTTAAAGTTTGTTACTCACCTTTCTAACTCGTCCCAAACGAGCTTCTTTTTAGGAGATTTTGAGGAACATCTTTTATATAATAAAACAAAACCCCAAGTGGGGACTTTCTCATTTCAAAAAAACTCAACCTTCCCTTTTTAAGAAATAAATTGAATTATTTTTATTATTTTTATTTTAAAAATATTTACAAAAAGCTTAAATATTTCTGGATTTGGCCAAAAGGTATATAAATTCGTTTTTTTGAGAAATTTGAGTACAAAAATATATGTGTCAAAAGTGTAAAAAAATAAAACTTATGAAAAGCGGGACTAATCTACAAAATCTTTAGGGGTTAAAACAAAACTTTAAAAAACAATTCTACCCAACATCTTCATGTCGAGCCACACTTCCAAAGTTCAATACAATTTTTTCTTTCAACTCACTGTTCCAAGTCGAACCCTAAAAAGATAATTTGGTGATTTGAGAGTAAATTGAAAATATATGTTTCAATTTTTTTGTTGTTACAATGATTCTGAAGACAACCTTCATAATTTATTTATGGAACAACAAAAACTCTTTCAATTGCCTAAAGCTATGAGTTTCAATATCTAATATCTTGATGTTGTTTAAAATTGACATAGGGCTTTTATTTGTATTCTAAAAGGGGTTTGCGATTTTGCTGTTACTTTTGTAGTTATGTTTCTATTTGGGGGAAAAATTAGGGTTTTGTTGAAGCTGTAATTTATTAACAAAGATAGCAAAGAAGAATATTAGAGAGTGAGAGGATTGGTGATTCTGAATTAGTTATTAAATCTGCACAGGTATATACATGTTTCCTTTTGTCTTTGATTTTACGATTTTTAAGGTTTAATTGGTGCTCTGATTATTTGTTTAATTGTTGATTATCATCATGTTTCTTTATTTAATCTTAATTCTGTTTAAAGAGGTCTCTTTAATCCTATGTGTTAGGTCAGTTTTATATGAGTAAAGCTTTTATGGCGTTCATAAATTATATGTACGGTTTTGTTACTCTGAATGACGTGCCTGAATTGCTTTGACCAACATGTCATGAAGGGTGAGACCATCAAAAGGGAATTGGAGGTACTATCATCCTTTCTTAAGTACTTAGCCTAATTGGTACTTGATGGTTATTTCTACCCCCTTTTTTCTTCACTATCTACTTACAAAAACAGATTATCTACATGTTGGAATAATAATAAACCTTTAATTTAAGCTCACCTATTGTCAAAACCGGAAAACGAAAAAGGATACTTAATTCTTATTTGGTCAAGATAATGAAGCATTGTCAATTGGATTCTGCAACCTTGAACTCAGTTATGGCAAGATGTGACATTGAAAATTTGTCTCCTTTTATTACTTTATTTTGTATGAGTTTGCGATGTTTTCGGGAACTCAACAGATTATGGCGTGTTCCACATTTGCATAGCGGATTCAGATCATGATTGGAGGGAAGGTTGATAATAGTACGCTTGGATAGAAATTTTTTTTTGGCATCGCTTGACTAGAAAGAGCAACCATGACTGGTCATCATGTTTTTAACTATTCTTCTAACTCTTGGTTAGCCAATGAGGGTGCCTTCGAAGAGCACATCGGTCAAGAAAACTTGCAAAAGTTATTTGTATGCAAGTAGCTGTCCTATATCCGGAGTAGTAGGTATTGGTTACCTCTTTGTGACTTATGTGGCACATTGCAGACAATTACTCTGATAATAACCCATGGCATGGAATAGAGAAAAACGGCACCCAAGGTACTTAATTATTTTCATTTAACACTTAATGGGTGTGTATATACAAAAGTACCGTTTACAAGGTAATAAACTTATTTCTATCACTTCTTCAATTTTGCAGAATGAACTAAGAAACCTCATTACACCTGTATTTTAAGTTCATAAATATGCTCCACAATTTGCAAAAACTGTATTTGCTAAAGTTTTTGTGAAGTCGCCTGCCCAGATTGGTGTGAACAACTATTGCATTAAAATCCATTGCAGATTGGTGTCAAGGTATTTAGGGGATTTCAAAATAGTGATACGTTTATATAAACCGAGGTGGGTTGGGGTGAGTATTAGTTTTAAGTATCTATGTGACTATGTCAATGCGTTGATGTGTGCCAATGCAAAATTATTTTTGGTTTGTACACCTTCCACTTCTACTCTCTTATTAAAGGAGCTATAAAATCTTTAGTTCGTGCAAGATATTTGGTTTCAGTAACTATAAATTTAAAACACCTAACTTTGATAAGAAAGATCTTGATGATCCAACTTTAAACAACCCATTGTAAGATCAAAGGTTTCGTTCATACTGATGCCCTCAAATCAAATTACGTTAGTCATATTTTATTAATTTGATTAATTTGTTTTATTACAGCATAAGCAAAATGCAACACTATCTTCAGCTATTTTTGGTGTTCACTACATTTTAGTATGATCATCTTAAACTATTATACAACAGCCCTCAGTCTTCACTCGCATTAATATTCACAGATCTACTATCGATAATTTTGTTTTAAATGAGATGTTTGGCCAGGTTATTGAAGGCACTCAAAAAGATTTTGAAGCACATGTTCTATTCTTAGACAAATGTATAGATAAATAGACCCATATTTTACTATGCATACAAACTTCTAAGTTCTAACATATGACCCTGAGAAAGTATCATTTTTTATTTCGATGACTTTGTACTTTTATGTGGTTATAAAGATCCATTCCTATATCAGCATGCCGTTTTTATAAGTATATATCTGGAATATGCGCAACGGATAACAGCCGAAGTAACTCTTAACCATGAGTGGTGTCGTGAAGTTCCTCATCCAAAGTCTGAAGATGTTATTCTTACCTTTCGTGCTCATCATGCTCATCATGCTCAGGACAGGTATCCCAACTATATATGTTAGAACTTTGATAAATAAATGAAATTTATGTCTTCGAACCCTATTTGAGACTCGCTTTGTTTATGACTTGCACTTAACAGTAACCCATTTGACCATTTACCCAAACAACCCAATCCATTTTGATACCACTTGAGTGTTGAAAAACTGTACAAAAACAATTAGGGAGCCACACAGTAAACTACCTCACATATTGATTATGTTTTATTTTATGGTCTGCGGTTATTTTGATGCACAAATTATCTTTTTTTACCGATGAAGAACATAAATCAAGTAAGGTTATTATGTATGTTATGATGATGAAGTGTGATTTTAAACTAATGGTTTTCAGTTTCAAGTTAGGCGGGGATGTTTGGATGTCAAATTAGAGCAGCTAAAATGGATGGAAATACCACAATCTTATGTAACTTAAATTGATTGTAATTCAAATAACCCCGTGTACGCATGAGGTTTATTCAAGTAATATCAAGCAACTTGAAAATATCATGACACATGTTATCTTTCAAATTCTAAGGTTAGTTCTTATATTTAGTGTTTGTTTCATTTTATAGGTTTCCATGCCAATGCATTAGAATCATGAGAGTTTTCTGAGGGTAAGTTTGAACTGTACTGTAACAATTGTCTTACTGCTGCCATTTTAATTGACCTTGAAAACTCACTATTCAGTGAATAACTTATAATAGTAACCAACTAACCACACATTTGTGGCAAGTTTAACTATGAAAACTAAAGTCTCAGAAAAGTAAATATGACAAAACTATTGAATCTATTGTTTTTATGTCTAATGTGATTTCATTTGCAGGCAACTCATAAAGCTTCACCATTTTTTTTTAACGGCACGTTAGTTGTTAGTTGTTGGCTCGAGTTAGTGTCGCATCTTCGGGCAGAGATACCAACCACGAGCCTCTCCTTAGGGGATAACCCCATTCCTATTCCCGATTCGCCTGATATCATTAGAGCTTGTGGTTCCCAAGTGAGGACTTCCCGGTCGGTCACCCAAACCGGTACTACTCTCACTTGGGCTCGCTTAATAACTTAGGCCTTTACCACTAGACCACAAGCCCCATGATTCATAAAGCTTCACCATTGACAGAGATATCAACAGAGACGGACAATTGCGTGAAGACATTAATGGTTAATAGGTCAATCGCCAACAATATCGAAGGACTATTCTTCTCAACCACGTAATTTATGGTCCATCCAACATAATTATCATGCAATTATTTTTTTGAATATTTATATTGCTAGACGGTTCATAAAATGTTTATTAAACGTTCAGTTCGTTACAACCATGGTGAAACGTAACATCATATTAAAAAAAAAAAAAAAAAAAAAAAAAAAAAAAAAAAAAAAAAAAAAAAAAAAGTTAAAAGACGTGAGTTGCTTAACTAACCAAAGACTTGAAACTTGAATTCACGTCACACTATTTTTAGTGAGTCATGCTAGATAGATCTGCAACTAAAATCTTATTCTAGAGTATTTCATAATTCATAATCCTCTAAATGGCTTTCATTTATATCCCAACTCATACCTATAAAACCGTCAACCACACCATTCAAGTCACTTTAATTTGTTTGTAATCGATAATCATATATAATTAAAAGTTTAGAAAAAACCCCGTGCGTGCACGGGTTTTATAACTAGTACACCACAACGATAAGATACAAATTATTTTAGGGTTAATTCCATATATACCCAATTTAAACCCTTAAATGCCATATTTACCCACCCAAAAATCACAATGACATATATATCCAGCTTTAACATTATATATGTCATATATACCCAATTCATTATAAAATTAACTAAAAACAAATTTACATCCTAAAATTCTTATTATACCCTCAATATTCTTAGAAGATCATCGTCATTTTTACGTACTGTCGTACTCGTCTTTCTTGTGAAGCAAACATAATGCAGTTTTATGAAACAAAACACCTAAGGATAAAAGGAAACGTCAGTTATACATGGGTGATAAACAAATGGGGAGCACAAGAAACATGCATACACCTTAAGACCATACCAATCAATGTTTCACCTCTCGTCTACTTCCATTGATATATTTCCGGTGAATATCAACCAAGCAGATTGAAATCATCGAAGCCCAAAACTAAACAACAAACCACCACAAACAAAATGAATATATATTAACACATCGAACATGATCACAAAAGACACACATAATATCAAACCAACACATTATATGAGTTCATCAAGGACATGATCAACAAGCTATATTTGTTCTGTAAATATATAGATTGAAATGTAAACAAAATGAAACAGGGAATCAAAATAATTTTATAATATATAGAGGGTAGAATAGGGATTTTAGGATGCAAACTTAGTTTTAATTGATATTATAATGAATTGGGTATATATGACCAATATGGTGTTCATATCGGGTATATATGTCATTTTGATATTTGAGTAGATAAATATGGCATTTAAGGGTTTAAATTGGGTATATATGGAATTAAACCATTATTTTAAGAGTTCCACAACTCATAGACCGCAAAAAATCCACTGCCCGTAATTTCATAATGCTTTGAAAATCTAGTGTTGTCCTAAAACGCTAGAATACCACCCGACTTGCCTCTGTTTACTTAGAAATTAAAACCTAAGATTTCAATAGCATCATTAGTGTCTACATCCTTTGATTTTATACGTGTATTGCAACAAGAAACTCAATTACTATACCACCAAGCTATTCGTTAGCACCAACGCATGTTGACATCATTGGCATGATTTAGCATTTTTCATTGGCGTGTAGATTTTAAAACACTTAACATGTGTACAGTGATGTTTGTTATTGTCCAGAAAAAAGATTTGAGGCCCTTTGCG
>LBNU01004616.1:10038-32291 GCA_014162995.1 Artemisia annua | reverse complement strand
ATTCTATGAAATCTAGCCATCTAAAACAAGATTGGTTAAAAACCATTTGTTAAAATGAGCTAAGGATCACGAATTTACTTACTGTTTGATGATCAAGAACACGGATTGAGAGTTAGAATTTGAGCCGTTTGATACTAAAGGTGTTTTGTTTTTGGTTTTTGGATTTTGTGAAGGAAAAAACGAGGGGGGGGGGTGTTTGTTTGTTTGATTTTTGAAAACTTTATAACAACTTGGCAAGTTTAGTCCCTAAACTTCATGCAAAACCATATAACATGTCCTAAAGAAATAATTTAACGGTAAAGGTAACGACAGTTAATGGAAAATGCATATTAGGCACTCAAAGAAGTAAAAGTGAAGAAAGAAATGATACGAGATAACCTTTGACGTTCCACCATTGCCAAGAAACATCATAACAATAAAGAAATATGCAAGTACACATGTTTGCACAAGATTTTGAAATTTTGAAGAACATTTTCTCCCCCTCAACACTTGGTGTGAAAATTTTGAAATTTTTGATAAACCAAAGTGTTGACGAAGATTGTGTACATGCAAATGAAAAACATAAGAAATGGACAAATCTTTTTGGATTTTTGAAGATTTTTTGATTTTGTATTTTGTTTTTGAAAAATATTTACAAGGATAGTTTTTGGTATTTGACTCGGTTAATTAATTTCAAGAAAAGATTTGAGATCATTCGGAGTCAAACACCGCATACCAATCCGGTGAACTAGCTCAGTAAACCTTCCCGGGGGTAGTGGTTTTGTGAACAAATCTGCCAGTTAGTATTCTGTACCCACAAAGTATAACTCAATTGTACCCTTTTCAACATGCTCCTTGATGAAGTGATAACGAAGATAAATGTGCTTAGACTTTGAATGCAGAACCGTGTTGCACGAGATCGCTATCGCACTTTTCGAGTCACAATACATCGGAATCTTGTTGAATAAGTAATCGTAGTCCATTAGTTGTGTACGCATCCAAATAACTTGTGCACAGCAGGCAGACATGGCAACATATTCAGCTTCTGTTGACGATAGTGATGTGCAATCCTGCTTCTTTGATTGCAAGACATGAGTTTATCTCCAAGAAACTGCAAACCACCAGAAGTACTTTTGCGTGTTTCCATACACCCTGCATGATCAGTGTCTGAAAAAGCTATTAGTTCAAAACCGGAATCCTTCGGATACCAGATCCCCAAATTTATGGTTCCCTTTACGTATTGAAGGATTCTCTTAGCCTCATTGAGGTGACGTTCAGTTGGACTGGACTGATAGCGAGAGCACATAAATACAGCAAATACAATATCCGGTCTACTAGCGGTGAGATACATCAGTGACCCAATAATACTTCGGTACTTTGTGGGGTCAACTGGTTTCCCATTTGGATCCGCATCTAACTTAGTTGTGTTAGCCATAGGAGTATTGTAAGTATCACAACTGGTCATTCCATGTTTCTTAATTATCTCAAGAGCGTATTTGGACTGATTTAGGAAAATTCCACGGGGAGACTGATGAACTTGTAGTCCCAAAAAGAACGTAAGTTCACCCATCATTGACATTTCAAAATTTTGTTTCATTAATCTGGCAAAAGCGTTTGAGTACTTTTTGTTTGTAGAGCCAAAAATAATGTCATCGACATATATTTGCACAATTAAAATATCTTCCCCGTGTTTTTGAATAAACAAAGTTGGATCTAGTAAACCTTTAGTAAAAGAATTAGCAAGCAAGAAAGCAGTAAGTTTATCATACCACGCCCTGGGGGCTTGTTTGAGACCATAGAGAGCCTTCTTAAGTCGGTAGACATGATTTGGGTGCTCTGGGTCGACAAATCCCTCTGGCTGACTAACGTATACCTCCTCACGTAGTTGACCGTTCAGAAATGCAGTTTTCACATCCATTTGATAAACGACCATGTTTTTGTGAGCAGCGTATGCTAAAAATATTCGAACAGCTTCGAGTCTAGCCACTGGTGCAAAAGATTCCTCAAAGTCAATTCCTTCCTCTTGAGTATATCCTTTAGCTACCAAACGTGATTTGTTACGAATAACATTGCCTTCTGCGTCCAACTTGTTTTTCCAAATCCATTTTAGCCCAATGACATAAAATCCATCCGGTCGTTCAACTAATTCCCAAACTTCAAGACGTTTGAATTGGTTGAATTCCTCTTGCATTGATTCAATCCAGTTGTCGTAAGTGAGAGCTTCTTTAATATTTTTCGGTTCTTCATGACTAACTGTTAGAGCATAAATGCAATGTTCGGCATCGGAGTGAAGTTTTTGTCTAGTCATAACTGGAGCTGTTGGATGACCAATAATGTTGACAATTGGATGGTCACGAGTCCAATGATGTGTTGAAGGGTGAGGGTTATGAAACTGCTGCATATTAGTTGGTTCCAAGTTGCGTGTTGACGACTCAGCAATATCAGAAAGGTTCGGAGTCGGAGCAAACGGATTGAAGAACGCATTTGGATCATAATTTGCAGGTTCGGGTACTTGTTGTTGGTTCAGATCTTCAGTTGGGTTGTCGGTGTTGGAAGCGGTTTGTTCTTCTATTGTTGGTGATTCAGTCGGGGGTGCATCGGGTGTTACTATTGTAGTTGTAGTAACCGTTGTATCAGGTACTTGAATATTATCAGGTTGAGCAGCGGAACTAGTGGATACATCTGGTGCACGTGTCTCAAATGAATCATCGAACAAAGGAGAAAACAATGTTTCCAATTCTCGACGAGTTAGTGACAACGGTTCAGCTGAAGAATCTGGAAAGTTTAGACGGTTGGTTGCGGGTCCTAAGCTGTTTTGCTCAGAAGCCATTTCTGTGAGCTCATCGAAATTAGCATGGATAGTCTCCTGAATCTCTCTAGTACGACGGTTGTAGATTCTAAAACCTTTGGAGTTTTCACAATATCCAATAAAGATACCGACGTCAGCCTTTGCCTTACGCTTTCCAAGATCATCACGATCATTATTCGGATAACAAAGGGATCCAAATACATGAAAGTGTTGTATGTTGGGCTTTCGTTTGTGAACAATTTCATATGGTGTGACTTTGTGACGTTTATTGATCATACAACGATTTTGGGTGTAACATGCGGTAGAGACAGCTTCTGCCCAAAGATAATCTGGTAACTGAGCATTAATGCGCATCGTTCGTGCGGCTTCCACTAACGTCCTGTTGCGTCTTTCGACCACTCCATTTTGTTCGGGGGTCCGTGCAATTGATGTTTGATGTTCAATTCCAACTTTCTCAAAATATGCACGAAGAGTTTGATTCTTGAATTCAGTTCCATTGTCTGTCCTTACAATTCTTACTGTGTTGCGAAGTTGAACCTGAATTTTCGTGAGAAAGGTAATTATCATTGATGGAGCTTGGTCTTTGCTTCGTAGAAAGTAGACCCAAGTCCATTTGGAGAAGTCATCGACTATCACAAGTATGTATCGTTTCCCATTAATCGTTTGTACTCGCATTGGTCCACATAAATCCATATGAAGAAGTTGAATAACATGATCAGTGCTCGGTTCTGGTTTTGTGGTGTGGTGTGCACGTTTGCTCTTTCCTTGTTCACAAGCGGGACATAGGTGATCTTTTGTATATCGGAACCTTGGAAGACCGTCAACTAGTTTATGGCGAGCAAGGTCAGTCATAGTACGGAAGTTGAGATTTGACATGCGTTGGTGCCATAACCAGGATTTTGTTGATTCAGCCTTTGAAAGTAGACAAATGGGAGAGGAAGCGGTCATTTCGGACATTGAGATTGTATAAAGACTGTTTCCACGTTTGCCGGACATGAGATCATTTCCTTGTAGATCACGAACAAAGCATGTTTTCTCCTTGAATGCAACTTCCAGATCATCATCACAAAATTGACCAACTGAAAATAGATTGTAACCAAGGCCTTCAACATAGTAAACACGACTAATTTCGATATTCCTACTGACATAGTCCCCATAGCCCATAATTGCAGCGAAATGATCATTCCCGAATCTGACAGTACCAATGAACTTTGAGACAAAGTTTTTAAGCAGTTTGAGATTGCCTGTCATGTGTCGGGAGCATCCGCTATCAACAATCCAGAGAACAATTTGCACCACCTGCATAACATAAAAGAGACGACGATGGTACAAGGGTAAGGGTGGAACCCGAAGAAGTTGTGGGTTCCGTTGGGTTAGAAGCACATATGTTAACAATTTTAGGAATCCATTTAAAGCTATGTGTCCTTTGTAACCAACGTTGCCAATTCCAACTAGATTTAGCCTTCTTTAAATCAAATTCAGTGACAGTTGGCATGATCCTAGAGGCATTGTTCGCAACTACTGGGTTGACTATATCATTCTTAGAAACTAAACAAGGCATACGTCCTAGCACAGATTTAGAAGCATTAGTGGGCCTAGATTTTCTGCCTAATGTACGTTTCTTAAGACGAGATAAAAGAGAATTTGCAACACATTTGGAATGATCACCAGATAACATACTTTTACGACAAAACACAAATGAATCATCAACTTTTAAAACATTCAAAGGTTCATCATTCGTTACACATGGATTATTATTACAATTTGCCAAATCATTATCTAAATCTAGTGCAGGATGAGTCTTATTCAAAGTCCTAGGGTGTTCTTCTACTTCAAAGGCTTCTAGTGTCTCTCTTCTACGTTGCAAAATCCTATTCTTCCTTTTCATTCGTTTATGCTTGGATCTGCTAACGCTATGAGTAGAACTATTCCTGTAGAAGTGGAAGGATCCAAATTAGACTTCTTAGTGTGTTGTGCTACGTTTGTTATGTCTAAAGAGTACATTCCTGGAGCTTACGTATTTTCCTTTTTCAAGCTTACGTATTTTCCTTTTTCAAGCTTACGTATTTCTCTTTCAACTCAATGATAATGTGCATTTTATCTTGAATTTCACTGTCGAGTTTTCGGTTAGAATAAAAATATTAATCACGACTCTTTTGCCAAAAATCTGTAACTTCTTGCAATTCTGCAATTTCCTTTTCATATCTCGAGATTTTACTTTTAAGTTCCTCGTTTTCGTTTTGAAAAGTTGTAGAAGTTTTGAGACTTTGTAATTCTAGTTCGAAATCAAGACTTTGGTTTTGACACCATTCAAGCTTTTTGTTGAGTTGAGATATCTCATTTGAAAGTTTGTTTTGCATATCATCGTTGTGTTTTCGGAGATTAACGTTTTCATCTTTTAATGTCTCAATTTGTTTAGACAACAACTCAACATCATCACAGTGATCATCAACAAGCATCGAAGTACCAGATTAATAAAGAGAATTCATAATCACAAAAATTATATCAGAACTAAGAACATGTTCCAAGAGTCGATCAGCATCTTTTTGTAAAAATTGATTTTGACGTTTTTGATTTAAAATTGCTTGTTCAGTTTCTTGAAACACGTTCATCATAGATGAGACTTCTTTTTGAAGTTCCTGTTCCCAGTGGCGAGCACAATGACGCAAATGTCGTGCAATTGGTAAAAACTGTTTTTGAAACACTTCTCGTTTTTCTCTCTCATGAGGAGTAGTAATGGTAAAAACTGTTCAATGTTATCCATGAACGTGTCGAAATACTTAAGTATACGACAACGTGTAGGAAGATTTTGAAGTTTGTTATCATTTGGTAAAGGACCATTTATTTGCACCACTGGTTTAGCAGGATCTACATTAGAAGTAACTTCTTGAGGTTTGTTAATGTACCATAGTTGTTCAGATTTCTCTTTTTGCGGTGTGAAAATATCTATAATAGGAGGCAATTTAGAGTAATCAAAAGGTTTATTATATGTCACATTTTCCATTTTTGATCGACTCTCTTCTTCAATTTCATATTCCTCTTCACAATCATATACAACAGTACGAACAACAGTATCGTCAAAGAGATGATCTGCACTATATAACTTTGGAATCTCATTGAGTGCTACACGTAAAAAACATGGTGAATCACTTCCAATTGCAAAGCCGTGACCATTGTTTGTTCGAGTTACTGAAAACTTTTGAATAGTAGTCACTGAATTACCAGTTTTATACACAACATTTTGAAATTTTTTAAGCTTGTGTTCCAATTCAACAATCTCATCAACGTATGACTTAACCTTCTTTCTTGTTTTTTGTTTATGTTCCATGAACTCAGCTTGACAATTTGACAACTCCGTTTTGGTTTTTAAAATTATTGCTTCAAGTTGTGCAATTTGTTTTTTGTGTTCAAACGCTTGTTTTTCCAGCTCAGAAGCTAAGTCATTTTTAGACTCCATAATTTTAGCAATTTGGTGTTCTAATTCTCTTTCGTGACGAGAATATTTTAGAAAAGCAGCTTCAAAGCCTTTTTCCCGTTGAATCAGTTTTTCCGCGTTTAACAGTTGAAATTTATAGCACTCAATATCCCTAGTTAATGATGCATTTTTCTCTTTCAATCTAGCATTAAGCTCTTGACATTTAATGTTTTGAGATTAACTAGTCATAAGAAGGGACTGAATTTCTGAATCTGGACCAGACAAAGGATCAAAATGTTCAACGTGAGCATTGTTATCATTGATAGTTTCAGTATCCGAATCATCAAATGTGACAACCGGGTTAATTTGAAAATCATCAAATATAACCTTTGTGTCCATTTGAGTATTCGTGTGTGTAGATAAAAATGAATCATTTTGAACTTCTTGTTCCTTGTAAGATTCAGATGCAGATGGGGAGGCAATTTCATGTATGAGGCATGAGTTAAGATCAGTTACCTGAGAAAGACCATCAGTGTCATAAACTGGGCCTGAGTCACTTATGTGGAGTTCATGCATGTTGATCATCAGCATAACAGCAGCTTCCAAATCTTCCATGTCATCATCAGAATGTGCATTAGCCATGAAGCTGTTGTCATTTGCATTCGTGTTGCTGCGGGCTTCATCTTTGAGAGCAAGGAGTAATGCCTGTTTGTGATACTTACTTCCTTGAGTTCTCGGTGATGGACATGCAGTTGCCAAGTGACCTATTCCATTGCAGTTATAGCATCTGATGACTGTATTCCCTGATTCAGTATTCCCTGTGTCAACAATCTCTGCCTTTCTCTGAGGGACACCACCATTGTTCCTGAATCATCCATTGTTGTAAAACCGTTGTCCAGAATTAGAGTTACCCATATTACCACCCGATCCAAATCTGTTACTGTTGCGATTCTGAATCTCAACGCGACCATCGTGAATGACAGCTTGATTCCTTGTATTTGAAGATGAACGAAGTCGATTGTTGGACTTGTTTGAGAATTTGCTGAAAGCCTGAGCAATGAGTGCAATTCCTTGGTTGAGACTGTTGAAGTCCTCATCATCATCGTCATCATTAGCAGTGAGTGGTGTAGACAAGGTGTCATTGTTGTCATATGATGCAAATAGATTTGCAGGAGGGTGCGATGAAGAATCATAAGATGAATACGGAGATGGGTTGTTGTGATAAACCTGTTCTGGAGGATAAACATCGTGTTGTACTGGTGGAGCCGGAACATGTGATTGAGCAACAAGCTCCAAAGAGTTTGTAGGTGGGGGCTGTGAATAGTTTCCTCTGAGAGCGCGATCATTGTCAACTTCATGTTGATGATGTTTCAGATAGTCATACAACAAACCATATGGTGTTTCATGAAGATTTCGGGCTTGTCGAACAAATGTCACATACTTCTGCCAATCAGGACCAAGACATCCTAAGAACTTCGTGTTGACAACAATCTTTGGTAAGATTATGTTGTGTCTATCGAGGTCATTAATGATGTTAGTGAAGCGGTGATAGTATGACTCAAGTGATTCCATTGGCTCAATCATGAAATGTGTGTATTCCATGTAAAGTTTTGACTCCATGTCCTCCTGATTCAACTGAGTTCCTTCCATTAGGAGATGAACATGTTCCCACATTGCCTTAGCAGTTTTCTGAGCATCAACACTGCGAAAGATTGGATTAGGTATGCCTTCCAGAATGTAGATCATGGCATATTCATCAGCTTCTTTGTGAAGTACTTGTTCAGCAGTAAGTTGAGCATCAGTAAGGGGTCAGTATGATTCCGGTACGGGTGGATTAGCATTAGGATCACCAGGGACATGGGTAGTCGGTGTTACAAATGGGCCTTCATTGATAACTTGTCTCATGTATTTGCCATGTGGTTTCTTGAGTTCAAGAAATCTTAGGAATCGACTTGACCACTGAACATAATTACCGGGTGTGAGCATGGGTGGTGTGTCAAGTGAACCTGGTTCATGTCTTGATTGTTGAGTAGTGATTACTTCACGCATTTGGTCAAACCAATGAGTTTGTTTCGACGGTTGAGTGATTTGTTGCATTGGAAATGGTGGAGGTTGAGGCAGTTGTTGATGTTGATGCATCATGACATGTTGTTGAGAGACCATTTGATTATATGGATATGATTGTTGAGGTTGTTGTTGTTGTTGAAATTGTTGTTGTTGTTGACGAAACAGTTGTGTTTGATGATAGGGTTGCTGATGATGAAAGTTGTAGTACGGTGGTTGAGACATGATGAAATACTTGTGTGAAAATGGATCTTGTAGAAGGTATAAGTGTTATGCCAATTCTCGAAAACTATCCCAAGTATGTTCTCAAAGTTTAAAATGTTGAATATCTCGAAAAACAGTCAAAGTAACAAAGATTTCGAAAAACAGAAAAGATTTCGAAAAAGTTCAATATTTCTCGAAAAAACAGTTTATCGAGAAAATTTTAGCAAAATTTTTGAGAAATTTTTCTTTAGGGGAAATTAGTAAAGTTCTCGAAAATTATGAAAGGATTTCGAAAGTTTTCCAAGGATCTCGAAAATCAAAAGATTTCGATAAGCCAGAAAAGATCTCGAAAGTTCAAAATTTTCAAAAAATTTCCACCAAATTTTCGAGATTATACAATAACGAAAATATCCAACAAGTCGAAGTGTTTTCTTTCTTATACAAGAGAGAAAAGCACTGAGTAACCAACGAAAACACTTTAGGAGCAGTCACAAAAGATCTCGAAAGTTAGGGTTTAAGGATTTCGAAAAAAAGGACAAATTTTGGCAGATTTTTGTTTTTGTAAAAAGCAATCTAAAAACACGTTTTTAATCCAAGATTCTTGTACAACTAACCTTAAAATGATGAATTCTTAAAGAAAGTTGCAAACTTTAACAACTTTTCCAAATTTTGAAAATTTTCAAAAAATTGTACAAAGTGTACGAATCAAAATTTTTTGAGAAAAATTGAAGCTTTGTTGGTTGTTTTGAGTTTGTAACACAAGTTTGAGGACAAAGATGTGATAAAAACACGAAAAAAACAAGAAAGTTGCAAACTTTATCAAAAAATAACGACTTAAAAGCTTGTTTTGGTTCGTAGAAAACAAAAACAAAAAACGTACACCTTCTTTTGGCGATTGATACCACTTGTTAGGTCACCATATTGTAAACACAAGTATATATTTGATAGAAATGAGATGAGAAATAGAGTTTGGTTGATTAGATCAAATATGAAGAATAAAAGTGCAAGAGTTTCCTTATGTAAATGAAATAACCAACAAGAGAAAGGGATTACAAGGTGTCCTATTTATAGGAGATGAGCTAGGGCAACATCCCTTCTCCTTCCTTTCTCTTAAACGTATGGGCCTAAAGCCCATTGGACGAGTATTGGACTCATCCTTAAACATTACAAAATAAATAAACTTAGCAACCTATTACAAATGTTTGAAAATAACCGAGACTTGACTTAAACGTTGAAAACTTAGGTTCTAACAAACTATAAGCTGTAAAATCGGGTAAGAGGAAAGTACGCTTTAGACTAGCCTACTAGGCACGTGCATATCTATAGCACGTGGACCCATGTGCAACCACTGTTTTTTCCTCTATATAAACCAAAGGCTGTAACCGAATTAAATAGAGATTCAAACACTGAAAAATAATACAAAGTATTATAGTTAGGATCCTCCTCTCCTTGGAACAACAATGCCAAGCTAGCTGCCTCTTGTTGTTTGAGTCTGGAGAGTTAATCTTCTATTAACCGGATTAGTTTTCCGTAGGCTATCCCTTGTAAATCTTTGATTCATTTCTAATAAGATTTATAAAGATGAAAAGTACAAATGGTGTTATTAGCATGTTTTAGTCATTCTCAAGCAAACCCAACCTCAATAATGTTGATGTTCATTAGTTTTCCTCACTTGCTAAAACTGTTGTTCGTATCCTTCATGGTTTGCATGAATGCATGTGCGTCAACGGGACCCAGCACTATATCATTATTTTTCAACCTATACAAGATTATATTGAAAAACTTTATCTTCTTTTTCTTCAAAATCATTACATCAAATCCCTCTTTAGAAAATTCAACCCCAACAATTTTTACCCATCTTTATTATTGAATCAAAGAGCATAAAACACCCTCTTCCTTACTATCAAATTCAAATTTAAACCCTTATAAGAAAACCTTCTTTCTATCAACTCTTAATCAAAAATTTACATTAATATTTACAAAAACCTAAATCTATACATACCATAGATCTATGGAGCAGCGGTGGTGATGGTGGTGGAGCAGTGATAGGTAGCGGCGGGTATAGGTGCAGCGACAATGTGTGATGAAGGTTTGTCTTTGTTTTTGTGATGAAGTTGGAGCAGGAATGGGTGGATAGCTGGTGTAGTAGGTGGAGCAACAGTGGCTGGTGGCGTAGGTAGGTGGTGGTGAAATGGGTGTTGTTTTTTATGATGATGGTGATGATGGACATCGTGGTTTAGTGGTTTTGAGAAAAGAAAAGAGGTGATATGTGTTTTTTTTTGTTTGCGAGTGTATTGTGGTTGGACGTCATTTACTTTAATAAAAGTGTATGAAATGACGAAAATACACATATATCTAACGGTCAAACTAAGTCAATCTAACGGAGTTAGGCAAAAGGGACTAGTTCCGTAACATTTCAAACCATAGTGACTGAACCTGAGACAAAATGCAAAAATGGACTGATTCCGTAATACCTGAGAAACCATATAGACCATTTATGTAGTTTACACTTCTTTTAAACTTAAATTAATAAATGTTAACCCACAATAATTTACCACTTTATTATTTAACTAAAAAACTAACCATCGATCTCATCTCAAAATAATCTTACAATTCTTCATATAAACTTTAAATTAAAACACTCACCCAATCTTGAAAATAGATCACTGTATCAATTTTACATTACCGAAAGCAATACTACTAGCACCTCTAAAAATGATGTCACTTTTTGTTATTCCAAAGACAATTATAAATCAACAAAGCTATTGAGTGGACAATTTGGTGAAAAAAATAAAAACAATCTCAACAAACCACACATAACACTCATCTCTAAAGTTTGGGAAATGTTAAAACTCATCTCTAGAATATTAATACTCTATTTTATTGAAATTTAAGTTTATATTTTGTTATCATAATAAAGGGAAGATTTTTAATACACATAATCGTATAAAAACGTTATTTCTATTTAACGATTTTTTTAAGTTTTGTTAATGACAAATATAAAAGCGTATTAAGTAAAAGTTCAAGTAAACATGTTTTACACATAATTATCCTTTGGCGAAAATCACTAAACTTATGAATGTGAATCTCTAAAACTTGTCTAATGATGAAAGAAGGTTTATCATAAACAATGCATTAGACTCTTACATCATTATATAAAATCTTACATAATTCTATAAAGATTCACATAATTGTATTTACTTCCATTTTAAATAAAAAGTTTTATAACATGCACTTTTCCAACAAGCATAAATCTTCCTCGTAAGGAAGTTATTCAAATCTCAACTTGAATTGTAAGATTGATTAAACATTCTTGCAATAATCCAAAACCAAAGAGGTGACAATCAAATGTGTTTTTGCATAAAAACACTCATTAATCATTTTTGGTATTAGAGTGTTTAACACTTTATGCAAGCATTAACATGATTAGGCTCAGCTGTTCCCCGTGCTATCTAGATAGGAACACTGCAAACAAAATTTGCAAGACACATCAAAACTGGCAGATTTTGGCATGTGCAGATCCTACGGATCCCACAAGGATCTGTGGATTAGACACGTATGTTTTGAATAAGATAAGAAGCTTCTTGTTGCCTATTTTATAACAAAGACCTACTTATTGCCTATTTTATAATGAAATTGGGCCACGAAATAACATCTTATGACCCAATTACAACATAAAAATGGAAATGGCCCAATTAAACACCAAACGATACTGGCTCTACACTGAAACAACGTGGCATACAACAAAACAACGTCGTTTGGTTCCTTTTGCACCCGAAACGGTATCCTCCATACGCCTGATGTATAACAGAGTAATTTATTTTTGTGTATATGTATATATGATAAAAATTGTATGAATTTATTTGTACATACATATGGATGAAATTACTTGTATATAAATGTTATTGTATTTAAATTATGATGAATGTTAAGTACACATTTATATGACTAAAATCATATGTAGTTAATTTTAATATAAGGCCAAAAATTAATATAGATAATTTTATAAAGGTTGATTACATTTGTAAGATAAGATCCTTAATTGTTTACGGGTTTGTCACAATTAATTATTCAACATTTGTTAATGTTGTCAATAAAATTTTAATCGGTCACGTGTACCTGCTACGAAGTGTTTTGGTTCATAAAAACCATTAATTTCGGCATCAAAAGAGTCCAATTTGATGAGTTCGGATTGAGTCAAATTATGTGAACTAGCAAGAACAGAAAAATAAGGAATGTGTTCTAAAAAATCAACAAGACGCGAAGTGTACAATTTGTGACCAACTAGATCATAACAACGATAACCCTTTTGACCAATACCATAACCTAGAAAGACACGTAAGGTAGATTTTGGTGAAAACTTGGTACATTCAACATGTGGTTTATGAATGAAACTACTGCAACCAAATACACGTAAACTAGAGTAATCAAGGATGTACCTATACAATCTTTCAAAAGGAGATTTTCCATAATTATGAGAGGTTGGGATCCTAGTTACTAAATTTGTAACCATAAGAACCGCTTCCCCTAAATATACATTAGGAACATTGGCAGACAAAAGAAAAGATCTTGTTGTTTCGACAAGATGTTGATGCTTTCATTCATCAACACCATTTATTTTTAAAGTGTCAGCACAAGAGGTTTGGTATATTATCCCATCCAAAGCAATTAAAGATGTAAAATCTTTAGACATGTATTCAACCCCAAATTACAACGAAAACATTTTATGACTCTTGAGTGTTCTATTTTTACAAGAGCTCTAAAATCTTTAAATATTGAAAGAAAATCAGAGAGACGTTACATAAGATAAACACAAGTGTAACCAGTATAATCATCAATAAACGAAACTTAGTATTTGGAACCTCCTTTTGTCATAACAAGAGAAGGTCCCCAAATATCAGAATGCACAAATCAAAATGAGCTTTAGAAACGACACACTTTTATTTATTGGCAAGCCTAAAAATTTTGCAAGTTTACAATCACTACAGTCAGAAATATCATACCTTTCTAACCGCCCTAATGCCCATGACGAGGCTAAAAACTTAGAACGAGATGCAGAAACATGACCTAAATGAGAACGCCATAAATAAAATACTGACGAAGAATGATTCAACCAAAACGAAGATAAGTCCACACTAGAGGCTGCAACAACACTTAGATCTTTGAAGCTATCCAAGACATAGAGTCCCCCTTCCATACATCACTTAATGAGTTTTCCGGTCATATATAAAATAATCAGAAACTGAGCCCATATTGATGGCATGCCTTAATTATAAATCCAAATTATAACCTTGTAAGTATCAACCTCCCATGTATCCAATAACGCCCACATAATCTTCAACTAAAAATCCATCAACAGGTGTTGTTTTGGTACCCGAAATATAACCTCACATCAATTTTCCCACAAAATGCTTTTCATAACATAGCTCAAATATGAATAATTTATACCACATAACATAACACTAATGGATTGCAATGAATCATCTTTACGAGCAACCATGATTACAAAATGACAAGTTAATCAAATTCCATACCCTAATAGGAGCAGCCAAATAACCAGAAACAANTTCACTACACACCTCAACTTCTTCACTACTACACACCACTTCACTACTTCACTACTTACTCTTCTTCTCTACCCAACTTCTATTCACAACTAGCTCTCCTAGAACTACTTACTATAAACACAACACTACTTTACAAATGCTATACACAATATACACAACAAATGTACAACACTACTTAAACTTGAGGTTGAAGGAGTATTCTTCTCTTGCACTTTGGATGAGGATGGATGATGAGGGATTGAATCACTTGAAACAAGGATTAATAATCTAATGATCAAAGGGTTTTAGAAGATGTTTAGAGAGATTTAGATCTGAAAATTTTCGTGCAAGAGGTAAGGAAAAATACCAGATTTAAGGTGGTATTTATAGGAGAAAATTTTGACAGTTTCTGACAGGGGAGCGTGGCCGGTCCCCTTAATTAGTGGCCGGCTTAAAATTAAGGGGACCGCCCCTTATAATTAAGGGAGCCGCCCAGCTGTAACGGCCAGAAAACTTGTCTTTTAGTGGGGAAAGTTTATTTGGTGAAAAACTAACTGATTTTGGTTAAAAATTTGAATTCATATATTTAGTATGATTAAAACATTTTTCTTTATGACCAAAAGTGTTTTTCAAAAATATATAATATGTTTATATAATTAAATAAACTTTGTAATAATTAATTAAATATCCCTTTGATCATGAGATGTATTAAGCATTTGTTTATTCATACCTTAAGTGATTAAGTTGGATATAATGATATAAACTAGCTTAATACTTGTTTACGTAGTAATCTTACGTTTAATGATTTTACATTTTGTGATTGTCAAAACGTAGGGATATCGAAAAATATAAATAACGTTTTTATGCATTATTTATGTCAACATAATCAATCGGTAAAAGATAGTTAGGGAGTAAGGAAATCTAAGTAACCACACTTCTCTCCATATATTTTTCACAAATATTTATTTCCTTGTTACTTTATTTTATTTGCATTAGTAGTTATTTGGCTTAGTTGACTAGCAACTACTTCCGCCCACTCTTTCAAACCCGAGATTTTTACTTGCTTTCATAAAAATATAAAAATACAAAAAGAATCTTCCCTCATCCCTAGACCTATTAGAGTAGTTTTTCAATCCTAATGACACTATTCCCCTAGAGAACGATCAATCCCCCGGTACTTGCCACTACACTATACTACATCGGTCAGGTACACTGCTTGGTGGGGATTGCAAGCTTCTCAAGATCCCTTGAGAAGTAAAACCCTAGTGCGTGGTCGCAATCCCGCGCATCAATGTTTTTGGCGCCGCTGCCGGGGAATAGTTATTGTTTAGGTTGAATTTTTATTTTATTAGGTCTACTCACTAGATTCCTTTCTAGTGAGATTTTTATTTTATTTTTCTAGGTTTTTCTTTAGTCTATCTTATTTCTTCGTGTTTTTGTTCGTAACCATTACCATCCGCCAACATGGAAGGTGGTAATATCCTTGATCCCAACAACCCACCACCACAACAACCACCCCAACAAAACCAACCTCCTAGAGCCCGTACTTTAGGAGAATACTCCCGTCCTAGCCACCAAGGCTATCGAAACACCATTGAGCTCACCCAAGGAGCCAATGTGTCTCCCTTGCGATCCGACACCATCCGGTTGGTGCAAAGCGGATGCGCTTTCCATAGACTTTGTTCCGAAGATCCTAATCAACACCTCAAGGACTTTCTTAAGATCGTATATTCCATAGACCTTGATGTTGAAACTCGAGAGACGACCCGACTGCGTCTCTTTCAATTCTCTCTGCGAGACCATGCTAGTCAATGGCTAGAGCGTCCCCGCAGGATCCATCACCTCTTGGGATGATCTCACAACTCGTTTCCTTGCTCAGTTTTTCCCACCGGGAAGAACTACCAAGCTTAGGAAGGACATCTTGATGTTCGAACAACGTCGAGGCGAAAACCTCTATGGAGCATGGATTCGATTCAAGGACTTACTCCGAAGAGTCCCTCATCATGGCATAAATCTCTGGCTTCAAATTCAAATATTTTATGACCATGTTGACTACCACACCAAGCGTGCCATCGATCGAGCCGCCAGAGGTAGATTACGTGATAGAAACGCCGAGGAATCATGGGAAATCATTGATGAGCTCGCATCCGATGATGATGAATTGTGGCAAATTTCCCACGACATAGACTCGGCAGTCAACGCACAGTCATCTCCCGATAAAGCCAATCAAATCATCGAGGAAAGCGTTAGTAAACTTGAGAAGAGGGTTGAATATCTTATAGAGAAACAAAAGAAACCCTTAATTCCGCGACGAGCAATGGTCAAATCGGTCTCAAGCATTAAGCAAATACCATTGTCCAAATCACCCAATTCACCTCCTTAGGAACTTAGTACAACATTCGAAGCTCGAATGAGAGAATATATGTCAAAACACTCCGAACAATTGGCAAAATTTGAGGAATCCGTTTACAAACAAAAGAAGGAGATGGAGGAAAAGATGGCGGAGATGATGGACCTATTGAAAGAATACACAAAGACAAAAGCTCCTGAAAAAGTGTTGGTGCGAAATGACAACGATGCTCCTAACACCAAATTTGTCAATGCCATCTCTGTTGTCCATGGGGGCAAAAATGAAGAAAGAGGGAGATTGATAAGTATGGAAGTTAACAAAATTGACCTCATCCCACTCGATGATGAAAACACTAATGCCTGCAAATGCGGTTCAGACAACGAAAAGGAGGCACCCTCTAATGAGCGCCAAATGGTGGAACCGCCAAAATTACAACAAGTGAGGCATTACCTAAAGCACGAAATAAACAAGGAGACCATAAACGATTGGGTGAGAAATTATCGACGTACTCATCTATCCAATAAGGAGTCGAAGAAGACGAAACCGGATGATGAATCTGACACATTACCCGGAGGACAATTGTATGAGAGCCTCATGAGACATAAATTAGTCACAAAGCAAGAATTCTACGGGGTCTTCGAAATACCATGCAGCATTGGAAAACTCAAGTATGTGGATGCGGTAGCTGACCAAGGTTCCAATGTAAACTTTATGCCGTTATCCGTTTATGTTCCGTTATCCGTTTATGTTCAACTAACCAATGAACTTCCATCCATCACCCGTACTAAACTTTCCTTTGCAAAACATTCTTATGAGTATTAGGAATTGCAGAAGATGTGTTGGTTAACGTTGCTGGATTCATGTATCCGGTCGACTTCATGATCATTGAAAGTGTTGGGAATTATAGATTTGATGATTACAAAACCTACAACCAAGAATGAAGAAAAGAAGAAACAATGAGGACCAACGATGAAATATTTAGTTAGCTTTCATAGGAAGCTAGGTTTATATGTAAACCCTAGTCTCTCTATTATATAAAGAGAGGTAGGGCGTTGGTCCTAAGTATCTTTTTATCTTTTCAATTCATAGAAAACTCTTTCAATGAGAGTCTAGATACACGATTATAGCGTGTGTACATTAGTAGTAGTAGTAGTTTTTTTTATCTTCAATAAAAGAAAACCTTGAAGTAATATTGATTGTGTTCTTGTTCTTATTCCGCTGTGATTATCAATATTGCTATATCCTAGATGGGCTAAATGATTCTACAATTGGTATCAGAGCCTGGGGCTCGTGATATCTAGGGTTTCAAGGTTTTCATGTTCGTGTTTTATGAGCGAAAAGCAGTTTCAAGAAAGAGCAGATCTGGTGTCGTGAAGCAGTTTTGAAGAAAGAGGTAATCGTTTTTTTTTTGATATCCGCTTTTGATTTGTTTCTGCTGAAGCTATGATATAATATGGAGATGGAATTTATGTATTGTTGCTGACTTCTTTGATGGGTCGGCAATCATTATTTATGGTTTTGTCGCATGTGGTTTTGTGGTTCAATTATTCAGACCTCATTTAATTAATGTCCTCGTACTGATGCTTGAATCATGGGCTACAAACAAATATATTGATCAGTGCATTTATTGGATCATGGGTGTCGGTGTGATTATAATATTTGTCAAAGACTCGAAATCATCAATCACATGGGTCGAAGTTTACAAAGAGAAACAGATTCACAAAGTTATTCGTGCAAAAGATTTGTTTCCTAGTAATGAGAAGGTAACCTCTTATTTTTAATTGGTCAACATTCGATTTATTCATTAATATTGGGGAATATTAAATCTGATTTGGTCGAATTTATTATGCACGTGGGTTGTAATATTTTTCATGAGGGTATGATTTGATTTTTGGTCTATATTTGATTGGAGCATCGATTGGTGAAGTAGATATGTCACTTTCATGGTCAAGTCACTTTCATGGGATTGTGATTGCTTGGTCATTATCATGTATTGATGGATCGGTGTAAGAAGAAAGTGGGGGTTGATGCAAATTAATATTTTATTTGTCATAAGTTGCAAGTTTTATCATAAATAATTAAAGGTTGTCATGTGCTCATTGATCGATGGTGCTAAGAGGATAGGTTTGTTTTTACGAGAGTATATGATTTATTTATTGAATTGATTGTGTTGTCGCTGGCTACAAATAAAACCTCGTACAAATAAATGGAGAAAAAGGTTAGTACATGTCGGTTGTAGGGTACATCTGTGATATCGACAAGTGCTGTTGATTAAACTTCTTAGTCGCTAAGGGAGTTTGATTGGTCAAAGATGGTGTTTCATGAATTGGTGTGTTCGGTTTCTACTGGTAGTAGAATGGTTTCTGCTGGTACGTTAATTTTGTTTCTGCTGCTACTTCGAGATACTACTGTACTTAATGTTCCTGCTGGTTGTTTATTCCTGCTGATATATACGGTTCTTGCTGACTTCTTTATGGTTCCTGCTGACTTGTTGTATACTTTTTCTTTTGGTCGGTTTTGGTTCCTACTAGTCATGTGAGATTACTAATGGTTAGGGAGGACGAAATTATCAACCATCATCAATTTGTTGAGAAGATTACTTGACGAAGACATTTGATTATCGCTTGTTTGATGTTGTAATTGATTTTCCCAAGTATTGTGTTCTTATCATATCTTAAAGGGATCAGCAGCTTTTTAAGATAACTTGCTTGGTTTGTATGGTGACGAAGACTTGACGACTCTAGTGAAGGGGTACGATCCATCTTATTGTGCTTAATGCGTACATTTGCTATCACTTGAAGGAGTTACGTTATTTGTGCTCAGTGTCTCATTGTATAAATCAATGAGGAGTTTGTCAAGAGGCCGTCACGTGGATAGTGCAAGACATAAGATGCAAGGTTGGGAGATTCCATTTCTTCATCAAATCAGTTATATTTGATTTTCTTCATCAATGATCACTCCATGGAGCCCACTGGATTCAAGAGATATGATTCTGCTGCTTTCACTGGTTACTGCTGCTCGTTACTGCTGTGCTTACCTTATTAGTTAAAAAAAAATATTATTATTATTGTTTTTGCTGATTCATTAGATGGTAAGTATATTTTTAAGGGGAAGCTTATCCTCTACATGCATCACTTGAGGGGAAGCGTCTACGAGTTGCACAAGACCCCTATTAGATGATTACAAAAAGGGGAAGAATAGTTGAGGTGCAGCTTATTATTTGTGATGACATGTTTTAGCATTGTTTCTTCATGCAGATTGTTTTGTAATATCAAATAGGGGAAGATTGTTGGGAATTATAGATTTGATGATTACAAAACCTACAACCAAGAATGAAGAAAAGAAGAAACAATGAGGGCCAACGATGAAATATTTAGTTAGCTTTCATAGGAAGCTAGGTTTTTATGTAAACCCTAGTCTCTCTATTATATAAAGAGAGGTAGGGCGTTGGTCATTAGTATCTTTTTATCTTTTCAATTCATAGAAAACTCTTTCAATGAGAGTCTAGACACACGATTATAGCGTGTGTACATTAGTGGTAGTAGTAGTTTCTTTTATCTTCAATAAAAGAAAACCTTGAAGTAATATTGATTGTGTTCTTGTTCTTATTCCGCTGTGATTATCAATATTGCTATATCCTAGATGGGCTAAATGATTCTACAATCTTTAATTAAATATATCTAATTTAAGTGTTACTTGATCAATCCATGTTATCTACCTCAAAAACTGATGAAAGCGGGACACATATTATGTGTTGAATTTTATGGGTTATACGTCGTTTCCGCTAAGTTGCGTATTTGTCAATGATTATATGATGCTTCATCATTTATATGATATTATCTTTTAGTTAGACAATTCGAATGAAAAACTGAAACTAAATTGAAGCCTATTTTAACAGTTTACATGTAGATTAGATTAGTACTTTAGAAGTATGAACATGTTGTAGTGGCACTCCATGCATTGTCTTCATTATATACTTATATGCTATAAGTGAATATGGTGGCTGCAATATATCGCTACATGCATGAACAAAAAATAACCATATATATGCTATAAGTGAATATGGCGGCTGCAATAAAGTTGGGTTCCAATTACAGGTCCATGGTTTTACTTCTTTATTGTCACTTTAATTAGTTATGATGCATACATAGGCTATGAGCATTTAGTTATGTATTGTTTATATGATGACAATGCTTATTACAAACTATATATAACCATTTATATGCTATAAGTGAATATGGTGGCTGCAATAAAGTTGGGTTCCAGTTACAGGTCCATGGTTTTACTTGTTTATTGCCACTTTAATTAGTTATGATGCATACATAGGCTATGAGCATTTAGTTATGTATTCTTTATATGACGACAATGCTTATTACAAACTATGAGCAGGAAATGTCGCGACTTGGTTTAACAACATGCAGGCGTAGGCAAAAGAGAAAGCAAATAATTATTGCATTCTGGAACCAAGTTATGACAGCACTTGTGTGGTTCTTTACTACTGTTTGTATGTTGATGTTCAAATATAGAAGTGATAAACCATGTATCCGAAGCCTTTCGTCAAATTTGGATAGATACTTGATATTACATAGATATGCTTACGAGAGTGACACTATGTGCATATCACAACTTAGGATGACTTGAAGGTGTTTTACGAAGTTGTGTGACATTCTTGAGAGATTAGGTGGCTTACGAGCAAGTAGACATGTGAATATTGATGAATTATTATTGTTTTTGCTGATTCATTAGATGGTAAGTATATTTTTAAGGGGAAGCTTATTCTCTACATGCATCACTTGAGGGGAAGCGTCTACGAGTTGCACAAGACCCCTATTAGATGATTACAAAAAGGGGAAGAATAGTTGAGGTGCAGCTTATTATTTGTGATGACATGTTTTAGCATTGTTTCTTCATGCAGATTGTTTTGTAATATCAAATAGGGGAAGATTGTTGGGAATTATAGATTTGATGATTACAAAACCTACAACCAAGAATGAAGAAAAGAAGAAACAATGAGGACCAACGATGAAATATTTAGTTAGCTTTCATAGGAAGCTAGGTTTATATGTAAACCCTAGTCTCTCTATTATATAAAGAGAGGTAGGGCGTTGGTCATTAGTATCTTTTTATTTTTTCAATTCATAGAAAACTCTTTCAATGAGAGTCTAGACACACGATTATAGCGTGTGTACATTAGTAGTAGTAGTAGTTTTTTTTTATCTTCAATAAAAGAAAACCTTGAAGTAATATTGATTGTGTTCTTGTTCTTATTCCTCTGTGATTATCAATATTGCTATATCCTAGATGGGCTAAACGATTCTACAGAAAGAGATGATACGAATATGCCAATAATTCTTGGGGCACCATTTCTCACTACTACTAGGGCACAAATCGATTACAAAAGTAATACTATCCAAATTAAAAAGGGGAAGAAAACAATAAGCTTCCCAACGATCCCACGATATATAAGAGAAGTTACTCTATGAAAGAAGATGGAAGCGGACCCCAGTATACTCCGTGGTAATGTTCGAGAGAAGATCCTTGCATGGGAGGCAAGGATTAAGAATTACAAGGAGAATGAGATAGGAGAAGGTAAGGATGAAAAGGAGAATTTTGTGGGGGTTAATGAGCAGGCCTATAACCCCGTAAAGTTTGCAAAAGGGGAATTGGTGCTCCTATGACATTCAGAAACGAAAGCACCTTCCGATGAACCAAGTCCCTGGTGGTACGGACCATTCACAATTAAAAACCTACATCAAGATGGGGTAGTGAGCTTGATCAGCAAAGGAGGAGGTGAAGTGACTGCGAATACCGAACGATTGAGACATTACCATCCTGATAACAAGGATTATATCTATCAGGGATACATCATAATGCGAGATGAAGTCA